>JANHFR010001339.1:27912-40018 GCA_032468015.1 Mimophis mahfalensis | reverse complement strand
GAGTTGAACCTGCACTAATTGCAGGCAGCTGGTATTACTTTAAGAGGCATTAAACCCCTACACCACCACGGCTCGGAAGAAATTGCATTTCTTAATTTAATAAACTAAACATACTTGTAAAAAATCATGTTTCATTCTTTATGTGCTTGATTTACATGTAACCTAAACAATTATAATTCATCTTGTTAAATATAACCAAGACAATTTAAAAAATCACAGTTCAGCAAATAAAAATAATATTGTATATCAACACTTTTATAAAACATACAAAAATAAAAACATATATTCAGGCAGCAGATAACACATCTCAGACGTGTTTCCTACATGCGTAATGGAACTATTGAAATCAGGATAGTACAAGGTAGAAAATGCTAGATTTTAAAACTTCGTGGCTTCTGAAATAACAGCAAACGTGCATCCTTTTGAGTAGTGTATCAGTGAATCTTTTTAGGAGGGCAATTTGTAAAGAGGGACTACTGCTAATAAGACCCTTTTTAGACAGCCAACTATTATACCTTCCTGCAGAGGATCCTCGGACAAGAGGCTGCATAACAAAATTGGGTATCAGTCAATACATATTAGAAGACAACAACACAGGAGAGTAATTATTATTCCCAGAAGTTTCCTTCATTCAAAACTGCCTACCAAAATCTTCACTGATCAGTGGGGTGAGGGAAGGAAAATAGAACCAAATATTAAGTGAAAGGGCAGTACATGTTTTTAACTATGAAATACACTGTCAATAGCTCCATCTTTTAAGAAGAGGCAGAGTCCACTTACTCACTCAATTTCAGCTCACTTATGAAAAACACCCACTTTAGTTGTGAAGTCCTGAATTCTGCATACAAAATAACTACTGTTCTAGAAATGTGAATTGCTGCTGGACTAGCTAAATACTGTCTGTCATCAGCAGCAATTTCTTTGTACCAAAAAAGTATCCTGTAATTCAAGTGAATAACTCTGTAGTAATAATGCATACAAATTAACATTAACTGTTGTTAATGCTGTGTTTATTAAGTCATCCTGTTCTTTCCCGTTTAAAGAACCTTTTAATCTTCCAATTTCATTTTAAACATTCGCATCTCTTTTGTGATGCAATGCTTTAACCAGTTTTAGCTCTGCTTTTAATTTCTTCTGTATCTGTAACTGTTTTAATGTATTGTATCTTGATCTTTCTTTTCAGCTACTGAAGGATAACTAACACATTCCTAAATAAATAAACTGCTATTTAAGACAGAAAAAGTGATTCTTGCCTATCTCCAAATATGAACCAATACCTTGGGCTATCATGGATCCTTGCAGGATTAGTTATGAGTAAACTTGAGGCTAAGCAGGAAACTTAACCCTGATAAAGTAGAGAATTTCCAGAACAGTAATTAGTTGTCCAGTTAAGGTATTGTGAAACCAAATCAGACCTCAAAGAAAGTTTTATTTTACTTCCAGCAAATGTTGAAATAAGATTGCTGCTTAAAATTAGAATTAATTAAAATTAGATAGAAAACAAATGTTTTTCATCCTTAATTATAGAACTATTCATGGTATGGTATATTTTGATCAATACTCTTGACTCTGTTTGTATGTAAGTAACCCTAATTACAAATAAACTTTCATTCTTGGAATCCACAAGTTACAATTGTTCATTCTTCATGTTTCCAAAAAGACGTACGCTGTTTATTTTAAAAATATGTGAAAGGGTATATGCCTAATTGCTTCTTGGAAAAGAAAGTTTATTTTGTGGCTTTAGCATACATTTTAAAAAACACAGTTTACACATTTAGGGGTTATGAGTAATTTTTAAAACATGATTAAAACCCCTCAGTATACTCCCCATGGAACATTTAGTGGAAAACAAACTTTATGAGACGATGAAAGAAAAGCTGAGTACATTGTTACATCTCTCTCTCTCTCTCTCTCTCTCTCTCTCTCTCTCTCTCTCTGTGTGTGTGTGTGTGTGTGTGTGTGTGTGTGTGTGTGTGTGTTTCATAGTTAACATTCACAAATAAGAAGATTTCAAATATCATCATACTGTGGATCTTGTCAGTAAAAAGAAAATCCCCAGATCCCTGTTCAAGAGATAATGTTCTAACGATAGAAAGCTAGGGTTCTAGTGTTGGTTAAGTATTATCAGGAAGAAGAGGGATGCTTCGTTTCTAACAGAATCCTAAGTTTTAAAAGCCTGTCCTAGACATTATTTGATATGTATGCAAGCATATTCATCATCACCATCATCAAGGCACTGCCACCTAATACCCCAGACTTAACAACTGCTGATCAGAAAGACAAAACATTCTGGATAATGCAGTACTTGAAGATAGGAGAAGAGAAAGAACCGGAGAAAATCCCAAATAAAAAGACCTGCAAATAGAAGTAGAACAACTATGAAAAAGAAAGCAAAGATAGTACCAATAGAGATAGATGCCTTGGCTCCAATCCCAGAACATATGGAGCACCACTTAAATACCACTACCATTGACAAAATCACAATCAGTCAATTGCAAAAGGCACCTTTATTTGGAAGAGCGTACATTCCTCTGATGATACTTTTAACTCCACCAAACAACAACATCTGCCTATCTATGCCAGATTCTTGGGGAGGACTTGATAGGTGGATAAACAATGAAAAATTCAGTTTAAATATAGGCTGAGTGTGTGCCAGAGCATCATAATAAATTATATGCCACCCAATTCCCAGAGAGTCCAACAGTTCTAAGGTCTCATAAATTTTCCACCTTCTATTATATGGCTTTTGATCTCTTCCCATAATTAACTTTAATTCAGATATCAAGATAGCCTTCTCTAAACAGACACAATATACAACTCATCTGGCCAAATCCCAGATCTTATTTGTCCAGTACAACTAGGCCAACAAGGTATGGCAACTATTGATTTACTTCACTTAAAGTGGATTTATGTCTTTTCAAAATGAAATGAGACTCCCTCTCAAATGACAAATAGACTGCACTAAATCCCAAAAATCTGTGAGTAATTTGCTACATTGGAAGCTTCAGTTATTTGAGAGATGAAAATGTTTGCTATGTAATAACCCACAAGTTTTTATATGGAATCCTTGCCTTAGAGTCAAGAGATTCATTTTAATGTGAACAACCTTTTTTTAAAAAAATGATGTGGGGCCGAAGTCTATTTTTTTCTATTTCTACTATTATATTTCTGAATCTATTAAGTCTAAATCCTAATTTTGTTACACTGGTCATTATTATTTTTGTACTGACACTACTACAAAGGGGTAGTCTTTTTTAAAAAACCACTGCAATGAATTGGTTTCTTCCGGTAAGACTAAATAAATTAGATTACAGTTTCAGAGCAGTTTATATTATCAAGATAGTAGTTGATCATATTTATAGATGACCTCTGGTAGACTTTGGATAGGAGCAATGCCTGGTCATCTTTGATCTCTCAGAAACGTTGAATAGCATCAAACATGCTGGCCTTCTGGATCAATTGAGAAGCTTGGGAGTTGGGGCACATTTCTTCAATGATTCTCTTCCTCCCTCTGAAGCAAGTTCCAGTTGGTGTGATGAGTAAGGAGGGGTCGAGCAGTACACCTCTGCTTTGCAGCGTGCTACAGAGCTAGACTCTATCCCCACTCCTGTTTAAAGTATATATGAAACTGCTAAGCAAGGTTATCAGTTACCAAGGGATTAGGTACCATAACAATCTTAATGCTAGCCAGTTGCATATTTCTGCCATCCAGATGATGCCACCAGGATGCTTTCCCTGGGCTTGGAGGCTGAACAGGCCCATATGAAGAAATCAGGCTTCAGCTTAACCTTGGCAAGACTGAGTAGCTATGGGTTTTAGGATCCTTGCATCAAGTGATCTTCCAGAATTAATATTGCATGGGTGACATTCTCCCAGAGTTGGCTGGGGTTCTTCATGAACTTGTGGTTCTTGTTCAAGGGGTAAGTGGCAGCCATTGCCAAGAGGATCCTTGCGCAAATAATATTGTACACCAGTTGTACCCATTCCTATATCTGGAGACATTTCTAATAGTCACTCAAGCCCTAGCTATCTCCCATTTGACTATTGGAACGTACCCTACATGGGGCTGCCCTTGAAGAACAGAATGCTTAGTGCATTCTGTATTGAGTGCATTGTAGTATGCCTATGTAGCACCACTGTTGCATGAGCTGCATAAGCTTCCAGTAGACTTCTGGATACAATTCAAACGATTAAATAATTTTAACCCCTACATAGAATGAGACCAGGTCACCTGCAGAACTGGCTAATTGCCTAGGATTTCTGGGTGTCTCCTCTGATCTGACAGGGGGGGCAAGTGAAGCAGTGTTACATGGCAATCTTAGGAAATGTACCTAAGACCTGGCTTTTCCCTTAGGCACTGGGACTGAGATGTTATCATCAAATATACTTGTGATTAAGATGAGAATTTTGGGTGCCAAAAGACACCTCGCAAAATGGATTCAGCTTATCTATAGATGGGCTTTCCAGAACTACATAGGACAACACCTTTTTCAAGTATCCATTTGTCCCATATTTACTTACATATAAACCCATATGCAGATAAGCAGACCCTTAATTTTTTAAAATATCATTAAAATATATATCGGCTTATCCATGGATGACACATTTTGATGGTATTTTGGTTAAAAATATCTGACCTACCCATCACACTATTTTTCTTCTGGAATAAGTGTAACTGTTTTGTATCAAATAAAATACAAAATTAGAAGTTTCAATCAAGGAATCAGCCAAAACTTCGGTCATATATAGTCATTTTATATGACCCAATCACCCAAATGTGTTTTTTTATATACTGGTCACTCATTTTTTTATTCAGCCTCTGTTCATTTCTCTCTTGTTAATTTACCACAATCATTTCCCAAGTGTCCATTTCCCAGTGCATTCAAATTACTTGTATGTTTGTCGTGACATACAGATTTTCATTTTCATGTAACAAAATTATTCCACCTTTGCTTCCTTTGCCAAACATGCATTCCTTGCAACAGGCACATAATTGTTACTACTTTTCTACCAGCATTTGCACATCTTAAGAGCTGTCTATCCATTAACTCATCTTTAAATACCATTCTCCCAACAAATAGAAATCCATCTCCTTGATCTAATTATTTGCTGTTTTTATATAACCTGCAATCACCTTCTGTATTCCATTTTCCTTGCTGGCTACAAATATCTTGGAGCTTCCTACATTAATTTTCAAGGTCATATTCTTTGTTACCTCATACAATCTAATATTCATTGGAAAATATGAAGGTTCTCATCCATCAATAACATAATAATAAACATGATGATGGTTTCCATCATCTGCAAACAAAATTACACAGAGAGTTGCCTCAAACCACAAGGCAGGCATCAAATAAAGTTAATACTTAATAAATAAACATCTAACGCCACCATAAGTATTTTTATGCATTTATCTATAAATACAACTAACCAATGGGATGTCAAAGATACCTGTGGGGTTTTTTCCCTGCTCAGTGTTAAACATATAATTTATTCTCATGTATGTTTTCCTTCCATCGTATCTCTCTCTCTTACATAATTAGTAATCAATCTTCTGTAACTGCTTAGTTACACAAAATTCAAGCCTATTTTTACAATATATTTATTTATATCTCTCTTTTATGTTTTCTACACATACAATTAGTTTTCTTTTTCACTTCCATGCATTTCTTAGTGACTTCCTGAAGAGCACATTGCCAGCCATATGTAGCACCACTTCCCAATGTTTCACTGTCAACTCTTGTACCCTTCCAGTCAGATTGTGCTAAATACTCTCCCAGGCAGGCTTAACAAATGAATCCCACTATAGTATTTTGCATGTATTCTTCCTACTTTTTTTTTTTATAAAGAACAATAATGGCATCCTTCCAGTAATCAGGCATGGATGTAGCTTTCACATACACTAGAAATACCCTAACTAGTCACACAGCCACTCCGCAAACAAACCAAATCCATATTTTAATATTTTTCAATTAGCCCATAGGCATAGCCTTACTGTTTTTTCAACATTCTCAAAATATTCATTATTGTCTTTTCAATATTTATTTTCTTGGAGACTAATGTTCGTTTCGGTTCCAATCTTTGACATGCCCCTTTCATTCTCATTCATATCTTTAAAATATTTGTTCTAGCATTCTGTCATTACAGCTTCATCTCAAATCATTCTTAATTCTAGTTACTCTTCAATAGGCCCCTTGCTTAACCCTTTTCCCCTACTTCCAAACCATGTTTTATTTCTATCAATATTGCTCTACATTTTTCCCCCTTTCAGTCTTAGCATTCCTCATTATCTTTTACTACATTCTCTGAAATTGTCCTTTTCTTTCTATAAACCATATAAAATAATTTTATATTTTTCATTCTATAGCATTTACTCTCTTATTAGCATTTTTCCTTGTCCACAGGCTCCTTCACTTCGTCATTCTTCCAAATATCCCTTTTGATGCTTACCATTAGCATAATTACATACTTTTCTCTGTATATAATATATATTATTAAAAGTATAATTTTAGAACAACATTTATTTGAATTTTATCCATTGCTTTTACTCTGGGATTTTGCTTTGATTTTTATCTAAATGAATATTTATTTGGCACACCATGTATTTAATTAGTATTCAGACAAAATAAGTAGCTTGAGTGGAAATTAACAGCATTAAATCTTATGTTACTGAGTTTCTCTTGTTTTACTGTCTCAGTAAAATCAGTGGACTTCCTACATTCGGCTGGAATATGTTGTAAAGCTCTACACGCTTTCCTTCAAATGTTTGAGATAGTTCCACTACAGCTACAACTAAATGTCATTGGTTATAGGAATCTGATGTTACCCTTCTGAGAAGAAAAGGATTGTTCAATTTATACATCCACTATTTAAGAAACAATATATGAATGATAAGCAAGTAGACTTGAAAAGGGAGAAGACTTACTGAAGGTGTGATTCAGATTGGATTCAGCCTGTAGGCTGGAGATTCTCCATCTTTTTTCTATTTTCATCTCTTTTTTAGTAGAGAAGATGTGAAATTATAGAAGCCAAAATACAATGTTAAGTGCTTGACATTTCTGTAAAGACATCATACGTCTCTTGTATTCATTGTACATAATAATAACTCTTAATTAATCTCTTAAATATTGCCTCCAAGTTTCCTTCTCTGTGTTCTCCTTAATTATTTAATTATTAATGTTTGGTCAAGTTTTCTGTCTGAAATAATGAAGTTTTGAAGGGCTATCAAAGAAACATGGTATTTTTAAAAAATATATCTTATGATTCTCTGGTGTACAGAAATGCTAACACCGTCCTATCAATTGCGCTAAAGAGGAAAAACTTTCATGTAAATTGTTATTGAGGATTCTTCTACAACACCATTGAGCCTAGCTTTAAAAGCAAAAAAATAAATAAATACTCGTAACTTAAAGCAGAACAGAGTTACTTGTGGCTGGGCTGGAGGGACACAGAACCTGGAAAGTATTCAATCCCAATTTCAAGACCAGCTTAAATTCAAAGTTTACAGGCTTAAACTTTGCTTAAAGTTTTATTTCTCCTAGGGCTGGAAAGAAAGAAGTTGAAGAGATGAAGCCTTCACTCTGGACTTAAAGGAATTAAAAGTCCTTTTTTTCCTTGATATATCTTGTTTTCTTATTTTATCTGTAAGCTGCTCAGAGTGACTGTGTTGCTGGGTGGCCTCAAACTTCATAAAATAAAAAGTTCATGGCATTCTCACTAATGACTCAATATCTACAAAACTGAAACTGTCCTTGATTAGACAAACTTATGGAGAAAAATCCACCAGTAGAGATTAGCAAATAAAAAATGCTTGTGTTTGGAAGCAGCAGAGTATTTTTGCCTGCCAGATATTAGGCACATGGAAACCTGCAGAAGCATTTTCCTGGATCATATGAGAAATATGCTGGAATTGCTAGGAAAGATTAAGACTTAGTTGCACTTTGCAAGGAGTCACTGGTTAGGGGACTGAGGAAACTAAGATTTGAGAAGAAAAAATGAGCCTTACCTATGGCTGTATAGCTGCCTAGGTGTACTTACAAATGGGATTCAGCTTGTGGCCTGGAGATTCTTCATCTTCCTTTCATTTTTCTCTCTCTTTTACTGGGCAGACTGTCAATTTCTGACAACTGTATACATAGACCCAATTCTATAACTTGAATTTAAAATAGTAGATTTTCCACATTAAAAATAGTAACAACAATGCTTGCACCTCAGGCGTTGTTTTATTGAGTGGATGTAAAATGGGTTTTCTCTAGAATTACCTTTACCTTGTTCATTTCTATGAATTTGTATTTTTAAAGGCTGCAGCTTTAAAAAGAAAACAATGTGAACACTGAGTATTTTTCAGCATGGACAAACCTCCATCAAAGAATCGTCCTATATGTGATACTAGTTCAAGGCTTTTTTCTCTATATTTCACCACCACCTGGTATTGATATTCAGTGAGACTTCAGTAACCTCACAAAGTAATAAACAGGCACAGATACCATACTTTCTACTAACAAACATAGAGTTTATTTTATTTTTTCCTTAAGAAGAAAGATTTTCTGGGAGTGGCAGGTCTGAGAGAGGGAAGTTTGATTTCTTCTTCTTCCCCATTGCAATTTCTCCTGAAAAATGAGACCCACCGTGATAATTAAAATTATGGTGGGAAAGATATCAATAGGCAGTCACGATTCGGAGAAATCGGTGTGGTATCTTTAAAAAAAAACATATCCTTGGCAGAGGATTCCCCTACCTAAGCAACACTAGTGCGGGCTAATCCGCTGACAGTAGGTGCCTCTCGGTTAACTCGGATGCTATTCTGGGAAAGAAGAACGACAAGAAGACGGCAGGAAGGGAAAAAAAAAAACATTGTTTCTCTGAGTTCGGATTTCGACTCCACCAAAAAAGCAGGACAAAGCGATTCCTGAGGAAAGTTAACAGCACCCCAGTCTCAAAAGGGGAAAAAAAACAAAAAAACACCACCCCACTCTCTCGGGAATAATAGTGTACCCTGATGTTTCAGTCCTCGGGAGATGAGGCGAGTAATAGTTGTTGTTTTTTAAATCCATTATAGTATCTAAAGACTTGAGTGCTCGGGAAAGCTGTTTTCCTTCAGGGCAAAAGCCAGCGCGCATATATATCTATATTCCGAGCGCTAGCTTTCGTCCGGAGAAAACCAGAGGTTTCCCGGTCTCGAGCGCTAAGCGGTGCACGGGACTGCAGCCTTAAAGACACGTGAAGAGGCGCTCCTGCCCCCCCTCAGCGGGCTTACAGTTTAGCTCCGGTTAAGAAGACGCCGGTCCTCTCGAAGGGCGCGCGCGCGCTCAGAGTTCAGGACGGAAGCGGCGGAAGCCTGTCGGACGCGCCAGAGGAGGCCGTGCCCTCTGCCGGACCCTGAGCTGCCCCGCGATCCGTCGGGGACAGAGAGACGGGCGCCGCCGAGCAACGCGGGCTTCTTTTCTCCATTGCTACTCTGAACTTCCGGCTGCCAAGCCGAATCTGAAGGAAAGGAAGTCCCACTTCGTGAAACACCGTGGGATGAACAGCTAGACTTTGGAGGGTAGCTTTCCCAACCCGGGTTCTCCGAATAAGTAGAAACCGCGATTCCCATCATCCCCAGCCAAGTACGGCCGTGGGCTAACTGGCTGGTGCTGAAAGGAAAGGCATGCGGATTGAATAGTTTGGACTGAAACCGGACGGCGTTAACTGAAAAATAACAAAGAAGTATTTAAAAAAGAAAAAGAAAGAAAGGAGCGTCTTTGGGGAAATATTTGCATCAGTGTCACAGGGTCACGCTTGGGCGAAAGGAACGGGAAGCCCTGGGAATAAGAAAGAAAAAAAGAAAAAGGGAGGGGGGGGAAAGCTGACAGAGATAGCTCAGTAACAATACCCTATGCTCCTGTGTGAATGTGAGTGTGTTTGTCTACACACACATATGCATATACATGCATACGTCTAAAAAAAAGCAGAATACCAAAAATCCCATAAGCAATTATATAAATTACATTAAATGTTCAATTATATAAATTACATTAAACGTTTGGACCAGTTGCACTTCCTTTAAAAAAAATATTTTTGCTAATAGGTTTTACATAGTTAATAAGAAATATGTTCAAAGAAAGAAAGAAAAATAACAAGGTAAGTGGAAAAGTAGGAGGGAAGAAAAAGAAAAAAAATAGAGCATTTTTTTTAAAAGTGATTATCCTTTTCAGAAGTTATGCATACAGTTCTGGTCAAACCACTACAATTTCATCATAATTCCCACTTGTCTGTAACCTTTCTAATCAATACCATGAATCACAAAATTATTTTCTTTCTTATGCAAAAAGCCCATAAGAGATTTCTAGTCATTGATGAATGTCAGCAATGACCTGTCTCTAATCAAAGAAGTTAATTTGTCCATCTCAGCAAATTTCGTTAATTTCATCAACCATTCTTCCATAGTAGGCAATGTCAAATTTTGAACACAAAATATTCTCACTCCAGTAATTGTACAATGAAATAATCTTCCTTAGCTATTTATATCTCAATCTTAAAATGAAACTTCTGGCTTCAGCTGAATATTAAACTTTAAAATCCTCATGCATGTATGTATTCGAATACAAAAGTTTTTACTGTTTAAAATATTCACCAAACATGCCAAAATACCCTTCATGTGGTTCACATTTCTAAGATATATTTGAAATACCTTTATAATTTATCTGGTGTCATGTACCAGTAATACAACATTCTGTAATGCTTTTTAAGATCATAACGTAGTGTAAATTTCCACTCCTTTTGCCACATATTTTCCCATTCATCCATTTGTATATTATAACCAAAATTATTTTCCCATTCTTCTAAATAGTTTCTTACTTATTTGACTCATGAACTTTGAATGCTCTTAAGCACAATAACATTTTCTGTTGAAAAAAATAAAACACTTTTTGTCCATGGGCTTAAATTTTGGTACATCCTTGTTCTGTGTGTGAGGGAGATAAGTGTGTGTGTGTGTGTGTGTGTGTGTGCACACCTAGATCTACTTATTCAAATGTTACATTTATTTGTTTATAGTACAATATTTATAGCTGTTACGTTGTATTCTTTTGGTTTTTCTGTTTTGTTCCCTGGCTTGCGTCTTGCCAGTCCCCATCAGTTCTTTCTCTGCCTCTCTGGTCTTTCTTCTTCATTCTTGTCTCACACTACAGGTAATCCTCGACTTACAACAGTTCATTTAGTGATCATTCAAAGTTACAATGGCACTGAAAAAAATGGCTTATGCACATTTTTCACACTTCCAAGGAAATGTTCCAAGCAAACTCCTCACATATCCATTCAGCACTCAGAGACAAAGTTCATCCACATAAAAACTTTGATTTAGAGAAGTCATGTTGGCACATCTGAGAAAACCCAAATCTAAAAGTTCTGGGTTTTCCCTGCATAATTGAAAAATCAAAACCCATCCCCCTGCACCCCTCAGTCCACCATGTGGTCCAGTCACAGGTCACCCAAACTGGAATCTTTTCACCAACTACTCCCATTGCAGGTGCCGGGTGAATCAGCCTTGACACTGAAGAGGAATGCTGTTATGTCTAAACTACCTTCACACTCTCAAATCTCCCCTCCCTAATTCCCAGGCACAAATCTGTGGCAGCATGGAAGCTTCCAAGAAAAATGACTTTTAAAGCTGACAGGCTTCCCCCACTCAAAGGAAAAAATCAGGTCCTAGAAAATGGAGACGAGAAAACACATAGTAGTTAATCATCACCTCCACAAATTAACCCCCCTCTCTCCACAAGAGGACCCTTTGGCTTGTCAGGGAACTGATCATGAAACTATTTAATCTGTCTGCTTTTACATCCCAACTCTTAACTCAAGTAGCCTCAGACAAAGGGTACCCCTTCCAATATAATAATAATAATAATAATAATAATAATAATAATAATAATAATAATAATAATAATAATAATATTTGCATTTATATACCTCCCTTCTCCCAAAGGACTCAGGGCGGTGTACAGGGCAATTAACATAAAATAAAATAAAATAATATGAAATGAAATAAAATTACAAAAATTAAAAAGTATTAAATTAGCAAGCCCCAACAAATACACATGTAAATTTAAAATACTAAAAAACCCTC
>JANHFR010001339.1:0-12107 GCA_032468015.1 Mimophis mahfalensis | reverse complement strand
GAAGGAAGGAAGGAAGGAAGGAAGGAAGGAAGGAAGGAAGGAAGGAAGGAAGGAAGGAAGGAAGGAAGGAAGGCCCCCTTCTCTTCTATATTTTTTAACCAAGTTAAAAAAAAACCAAAACACCAGTTCCTCAAAAGATACTTGTTTCCCCCTTGTATCAACCTCTTTTGGAGGAGATGGGAAAACAGCTTACCGTATTTTATTTGCAGTTGTCTTGGTGAAAGGAAATTAGCCAGTGCAAACTAACTGCAGTGTCCTATCGGTATTCCATTATAATATATATTTGTATGGCCCTTAGTGCCATTTTGGTCTTACATCTGACAAAGGATGGAGCCTGGCCCATGAAAACTTGTGCCACATCTGGGTTTCGTTTTAATGGAATATATTTTCTAGTAGGTAGGCTTAGGATCCAAGCACATTTTTTAAAAAAGCATCACTATTGAGCATAAAAGGAAACCTTGTTTGGAGGGGAAAACACAGAAATAAGGCAACCCATTGCCATCTCTTTCTTTTCTACACACCTTTGGGTAAAATCATCCTGAAAGACATCAAAGGTTTTGCCTCTTCTTCCTATTTGGTTCTATTACCGGGTCATATTCACTCAGACTTAACTCCTGAGTAAATCTGGATAGGAAAGCACACTGATCATTCCCTTCACATGATCAAACAACCCCAAACAGTCTAAATTTGACTTGCAGCACAATTTAGAAGGTCTGCCTAGGCAAATATGAAAGGGATAGTCTTGAAGGGGAAAAAAGCAAAGTAAAATAACTTCTGCAAAGCATACGCTGGCATTTCTGTTTATTTCTTTTTCTATGGAGTGAATTCAGATTTGTGGGAATTTTATATCTGATGACTTAAGAAAACTTTTAAAAAGTCCCAAACTCATCTTAAATCATTTTTTAAAAACCTGGAAATTAAAATTGCACCAGATTTGCAGTATGATCTATATTTGTTTTCAATGGGAAGAAAAGTAAAATACGAAAAATCATAAGGCTTTCTGAAAGGAGGAGTACTCATTGTTGAGATTCTGTCCCCTTTGCTGAATTATTTTGACAAATAATCTTACCTCTGTATAATCTAAAATAACTTTTATTAACTTCAGTGGAATTCACTCCCATGGATTGTATCTTAAAGTCTTCCTGCAGTATTCAGTCCCATTAATTTGCAGATTTATTCACGTTGCTCCTAAAGAGGGAGAAACTTATCTGGAGAAGATCCATCCTCATCAAATAGCCAAATAAATTAAAAGTCACCTGCAGCATAAGGAGGAAAAAAATATATCAAAAATTAGAATGCTTGGAAGGAAATGTTTCTAATAAAATTGCAAGGGATAGCTTCCAACTGCTGCTCAATATGTATTTTCTAAATAGTAATAAAACTCTTTTCTTGAATAGTTGTACTATGGCGATGAACTGTGGCAATAAATGGAACAAGATCATCTGACAGATGGCAAGCTACATTAGAAGACAATTTAAAAACTAGGGAGATTAGAGAGATTGTAATTTTTATAATGCATATCATATTTTGAAAACAGATGTAATGCCATTTGGAACCTTAGCTATTAACCAACTTCCATTAAGTAAAACTACTGCTTTGTGCCTTATTGCTTCAGCCAGAAGATATATACCTTGCTGCCTTCTTCTATCATTAGGGGCATAACACTCTAACTGAATCTTTGTATACTTTCCTAACATAAACCCAGTTAAGCTGAAGTTATCTATGTGTTTGAATAACACTGGTGGTTTAACACATTCTTCGTAGCCGAAACTCTTACACAAATATGTAAAAGAGAACATACTAATGTTGCCTTTTGATAACAACTTTGACTAAGATTTCTTCATTTACAAACCATGTATGATTTTTAACACTATCTTAAACCACAAAAGAAGCTGTTCTTCCATTTATTAACTCTGTTCATCAACATGGAGAATAATTGTTTATAGACCAATTTGCCTTAGTTAGGGAGAACTGTCAAAAATTGAATGATTCTTTTAACATGTTCATAGTAAAAAAACAAAACAAAACTACTCCGTATTTACATTATCCAAAACCTATTCCATTCACAATTAATGTGCTTTAAGATAGATAAAGCCTTTATTTTTGCATTATCTTGGGGACGTTTACAACATAATCCTAAATGAAATACGAAAATAACTTCATTTCTTTTTCTGTGAAAGATTTAATTGGGAGTGGCTTCTCTATAAGCGTGCCTTATAGGAAGGCAATTTTACTATATTTTGTATTTCTGAACATTCTTTCTAAAGACCAAAAAAAAAAAAAAAAAAAGATTGGCAAGAGAAAAAGGAAGATCCCTTGTAGACCAACAACATGACATTTCTAGCATTGATTCTGTAGTGTAACAACAACTACTTACTTGGTTCCTAAATTCCACACTATTCTAAAGAGTCCCTGGATTTATACTATCCTCTCAGCCACAAACTGGCTAAACACCTAATCGGTTCTGTGAACATAGCCTGTGTCATTTGTTTGTGGCTGAGGACAGAGTACGAAGTTAGGAAATTGAGTCAGTTCAGGAAACCATGTTAAGGATATGCATAGGTAAATCTGGCATGTAAAGATAGCCAAAATTTGCCTCTTCCACCACCATTTCCCTCAAGCTTATTCTGAACTTGCAACCCTAAATAAGTTTATAAAGGAGCAAGTCCAACTCCGACACAAGGGACCCACTTTTGAGTAAACCAGCAGAAGTTTGCACTCTTAAGTTTACAAGGGGCTTCCTTGAGACTGATTTTCATGAAGTGTGCTGGAAGTAAGCCACCATGATTGATGTGGTGCAGTAGGACTGAGAAATGTGTGGGTTTTGGTGCTGGCAGTTGTTCCTTCTCCAAGGAATTGAAAATAATAGTTCATATTATTGAACTTCTGCATCTATGCAGAGCACACTGAAAAGAATCGCAGCCTTCTCAATGAAAGGTCTTGAATAGGTAAAGGAATATGATTAAATCCCATATTTGTTCAGAATATATATTTTCAGGATTAGCACATGTCATAAAAACTAAATCAATATATCGGCCTTTTGATCTCTACCTCCCCCCCTCCCTACCTGCCACTGCTGCCTAAAGATACAAGGAACTAAATTAATTCCAACAGAAAGGCGATAATCTACTCTGTTCAAACATCACATATATATCAATCAACCCTTAATTTCAGTGGAAGTCATATAAGTGAACATAGACTTGAGCAAACAAATTAAAAAGTTATCAGCTTTGATACTAGTGCCTGTAGGCAAAACTTCAAAAATATTTCGGCTAGATAAATCATAACATGTAGTGACTGATGCGCTATCTAGTTTTCTACCACTTACGAGACTTAAAAAACAAGCTCACCTAGCTGAGTTGCTTTTAGGGATTATGTTCCCCTTTTGCTTCAGTTATAACCTATTAAAATTCTTGTTTTTCCAAGACTTGCTAAAATGAACATAACAGGCAGCACATAATGTCCTTATTCTTCCAAATGGAGGCCTTTCAATGTCCTCACCTTCCATAAGTTTATTTACTGTTTTATTGGACTGTTGTATGCAGCCCAGGGTCGCTTCCTGTGAGATGGAAAGCCATATTAATTTCATTAATAAATCAACATAAAAAAATAAGTCAATCTGCCATGGAATAAATTATTGCAAAAAGGAAAGTGAGCCACTGATTGACTATGTAAAAAGCTGATTTCCTTCCTTCTTGATGTGGTATTGGAGATACAGAATATGAGAAGGACAAACTCGGGCAATGCTTTGCCATACAAACTGTGGGCTGTTCTGTAACATTGTGCATTGGGTACAGTAACAGTCATACTGTTTCTAAGTATAGCTAGTCCTCGACTTACGACCTCAGTTGAACCCAAAATTTCTGTGGCTGAGATATTTGTTAAGTGGATTTTGTATCATTTTACAACTTTTCTTGCCACAGTGAATCACTGCAGTTGTTAAGCTATACACACGGTTGTTAAATGAATCTGAATTCCCCATTGACTTTGCTTGTCCGAAGGTTGCAAAAAGCAGATCACGTGACCCTGGGATGCTGCAACTGTCATAAATATGAACCAAGTTGCCAAGTGTCCAAATTTTGATTACATGACCACAGGGATGCTGCAAAGGTGTGAAAGATGGTCATAAAACCCTTTTTTTCAGTGCCGTTGTAACTTTGAACAGTCACTAAATGAACTGTTGTAAGTCAAGGACCACCTATAGGATATTTCTCAGTATATTACAACTTTTGTTCTTTTGCTCGCTTTCTTGCAGAAATACATATGGTCACTGGATACTTATAGTGGAATAGGACATTTATGAGGAATGTTAAACTCTCTTGGTAAATTTTAATATTCCTAATGGAAGAATTTAAAATGTGGGTATAAACAAATCGAGTGCTGTCTATTATCCCCCTCGCATTGTTTTCTAATGGTATTGCCAGAAAGTGCAAAGTGTACACTTCAAACTGGGTAGTGATATTGTGTCAAACACATGTTTTGCATAGATAAAGTAAATTGAAAGCAACAATTGGCTACATACCCCTGTCAAGTGTACGCTTAGTGATAAACCCCAAATTTGGCTGCTAAGTAATGTGTGTGAAATAGCTCTCACACCAGGAGAGTTTCTAAATAGACTGCTAAGGACAAAGCAGCTCTTGTGTGCTTGATTTGCTAAGTTGCAGAAGACTTTAAACACAGCAGATAAAGACTCCGACTTAAGTGGATTATATTGGCTAAATTCATAAACACAATGGATTGGATGGGTGATTGCTTTGATCTAGCGTAATAATTTAATGTGTGGGCATGGTAGGTTTTATCTGATAATTTGATTTTGCTAAGAATAAGCTGAAGACATTCACCTGATGAAATGAAAGGACATCATAAGCCAGAATTTCACAAATAATTCCTTCCCCGTTTTAAAAACATTCATAACCTCCAAATGTTCTTGTTCTGTTTTATTTCATGTACTCACCTCCAGGTGCTTTTCCAAAATGGAATGTTTTGTCTTATTGAAATCAGTGTATGCACATTGTACCTTTTTATGAAATATCTTCCTACTTCATTAGGCTATAGACATTATGTTGTCGTTGTTAGTTGCAAAGTCTTGTCCGACCCATCGTGACCCCATGGACAACGTTCCTCTAGGTCTTCCTGTCCTCTACCATCTGCTGGAGTCTGGAGTCCATTTAAGCTCGCACCAAACCAACTGCTTCAGTGACTTCATCCAGCCACCTCATTCGTCCCCTTCTTCTTTTGCCCTCAATCTTCCCCAGCATTAGGCTCTTCTCCAGTGAGTCCTTCCTTCTCATGAGGTGGCCAAAGTATTTAAATTTCATCTTCAGGATTTGGCCTTCTAAAGAGCAGTCAGGGTTGATCTCCTCTAGGACTGACCAGTTTGATCACCTTGCAGTCCAGGGGACTCGCTGGAGTCTTCTCCAGCACCAGAGTTCAAAGGCCTCAATTTTTTGGCGCTCGGCCTTCCTAATGGTCCAACTTTCACAGCCATACATTGCAACTGGGAAAACCTTTGCCTTAACTATACGCACTTTTGTTGTCAGGGTGATGTCTCTGCTTTTTAGGATGCTGTCTAGATTTGTCATGGCTTTCCACCCCAGGAGCAAGCATCTTTTAATTTCTTTGCTGCAGTCCCCATCTGCAGTGATCTTGGAGCCCAAGAAAATAAAATCTGTCACCGCCTCCATTTCTTCCATTTGCCAGGAATTGCGAGGGCATTATATTTCCCCCAATAATTTATGCTGTTTACAATTTGCTCAATAGGGCATAAGAAAAATAAAATAAAATAAAAGTTGCTATTCCTAGCATTTGGCCATCTAATCTTCGTCTCCTCAAGTAATCAATCTTCCTTTCTTTTTCTTCCAGGACACCTGAGCCCCACAGCCTGTACGCTGAGAAAACACAAGACCAATCGGAAGCCTCGAACACCTTTCACAACTTCCCAGCTGCTAGCTTTAGAGCGCAAATTCCGTCAGAAGCAGTATCTATCCATTGCTGAACGGGCTGAATTCTCAAGTTCTCTCAATCTTACAGAGACCCAAGTCAAAATATGGTTCCAGAACCGGAGGGCCAAGGCAAAAAGACTGCAGGAAGCAGAGCTGGAGAAGTTAAAAATGGCAGCAAAGCCCATGTTGCCATCTGGTTTTAGCCTCCCTTTCCCTATCAACTCACCTCTCCAGGCCGCCTCTCTCTATGGAACATCGTATCCCTTTCACAGACCTGTGCTTCCCATCCCACCTGTAGGACTCTATGCTACTCCTGTGGGCTACAGCATGTATCACTTATCATAAGAAGACCGGGAAGGGATGATGGAGTGTACTCGGTTAAAAAGTGCTGTACAGAACTATTGACTGGTCATTTTT
This sequence comes from Mimophis mahfalensis, assembly GCA_032468015.1. Taxonomy (NCBI): domain Eukaryota; kingdom Metazoa; phylum Chordata; class Lepidosauria; order Squamata; genus Mimophis; species Mimophis mahfalensis. The sequence goes on along the minus strand of JANHFR010001339.1, from coordinate 5,748 downwards.
CACCTACTTGTAATGTGCCTTATCAAATATATAGGAATTTGAACACAGAACCTGTATTCTGCCACTTGGGAACCAACCAAATGTGAGCTCACCAGCTAGAATCTGACTTGAATGCATTTTTAAAAAAAATATACAGACTTTAAGGAATATAGTTTATTTATATACTGCACAAGGAAGGGGGATTACTTTGATAACTGTTCCCAGGAAAATGTATGATTTCATTCTAACCTCCTCAAAGTTCCCAGTAAACCTGTGGAATATCATTCACACACCTACACGCCTTGAAAGTGAGAAACTTGCAGTCATTTCTTATGTCTGCTTACTCAGAAGGAATATGTCTCACTTTGTTCAGTAGTACTTATTCCCATAGTGTGGTGTGAGTGCAGGCATGGAGGTAAAAATGTACATGTACTCTGACTGATTGAGAAAGCTTAAACATATAGAGGAGCTTTATTTATAAAACCAACTTCAGAAATAAAAACTGACTTGAGACTGGGTTGGTTTTTGTATTTCTCTTTGGACCCCTTCACTGCACTCCAGACAGTCCTGGAAACTGAAATGCAAGGAATTGGAATACTTCAGATGCAAAATGATGGATTGGGTGGATTGTTGATCTGATCTGGCAAAGTGAGTTTTCCATTCCTTTATAAAATTCCCACCTGGAATATTTCTTTTAGAATGGCACCCATGAAGCGGGAGTCCCCATTTCAATCTTGTAAAGGATTTCCACAGATGCAAGTTTTGCCAAGTTTTCGTTTGCAGTTTATTCTTGTTTGTAAGGCAGCATTCAGAGGGGTACAGGGGTATGATGCCCCAGCAGAGGAAAATCCTAGAAGCCTCTTTTAGATTTGTCTTGATCCCGGTTGCCCATGTCCATTTAATTATCATTTAAACCAAGTCTGCATTCAGCCGACCTTTTGATATTGGGAACAAACAGGTTAGAGATTTTTTTTTTTTAAAAAAAGTGGATATACAGTTGTGCAGATGTGCGGAGGGATGATGAAACCAGAGTTGTTTTGTGTTGCAGAGTTGTTTTGTGTTTATTGCAATAATCTTGTGATTTAACCATTATTAGCTTGTAAAAATGAATTATGCTTAAATGAGTCTTGACACACCCAGAGGATGAAACAAAGCTATGAGAACAAAGTAGTGCCGCCCACTCTAAAGACAGGACAGCTCTCCTCTCTTTGATTTATTTCAGAGGAGCGTAGGGAGGAAGGAGTTCTGCTTGGCATATATGGTACTATATAACCCAATTGTTTTAATTGTTTTATTATTACTATGGCTAAACCTTGTGGTAAAGTGTCCACAGAGGAGGCAGGTTGCTGAAGACCAGATGTTTCCAAAGTGTGTTTTTAGCATGTCCTCCAGAGTGAGAAGGAACCTGCCCTGCTGCAGGCTTCCTTGTGAATCTTTTGTCTATTAGTTCAGTGCTGGCCTTTTACCCACCCACCCCTAGCCTACGAAAATCCCTTTGAAAGGGATGCCTTGTACAATTTTATATATTTTATTGAAGATTTATTATTTCTTATCTCTTTATTTAGAATTAAATTAAAAACATCTTGTTTAATGGTGTGTTGGTTTGTCAATGTGTGGAGTTAATTTCTTTTTTTTTTAAAGATGAATTTTGTCTTATCTTTTCTGGGTCAAAATCAGAGACTTTTGGGTAGGTCAGAACAATTTAAGAAAATTCGAATACAGACATTGCAAGTCATATAACGATATGCTTCTAAATATCCCGCCCCCCCCTGGCATCTTTACTAGAGTCATTGATGCTAGCTTCTTCATTACTACAGTTTGTGCTTTTGGTAGGATGACTTTATCAAGATGTTCGGGAGGGAAGGAGGTGAATGGAATTCACTGGTTCTATCCAAACTGGTGTCTTAGCTTTGAACTTGTTGCTTTCTGTCCATGGAGATTCTCAGTCAATCCAGAGCATGGTTGTTCCAAAGGTGCTTTGTTTCAAGAGGCAACTGGACTTTCTGGTTTTTCTTTGAAGACTTTTCACTTCTCATTCGGGAAGCTTCTTCAGCTCTTCAGAAGAAGTTTCTTGGATGACAAGTGAAAGCTCTTCAAAGAAAAAAAACCAGAAAGTCCAGTTGCCTCTTGAAAAAGCACCTTTGGGATTGCGGCTTTCTGTGAATCCAGATCATTAGAACATGTTCCCTGACAAGTATTTAAAAGGTTTCACATCCTGCTCGGTTCTATTTGCAGGATCAGGTTAGGAGAAAAATAGTGAGGAGAAAGTCCCGAAAGTGTTTAGGCTGTAATGTTCAGAAACTATCCAGTTTAAGGGATATGGGACAACCCCTGTGGGAACCATGCACACAATTGTTTCCTCTTAAAGGATTAAAAAAAAAACAACACCCATAAGCACAGTCCAGAGGAAAATAACTTTTACGCCTGGAAAATGCTAGATAAAAATTCATGGAGATGAGAGAATATTACCTTAATACTTCCAATCCAGAAAGCCAGTGTCTCTAGGCTACAAACCTGCATACCTTTAACAGAGAGCAAACTTTATTTCTATTCAATTCAATGGCTTTTATTCTCTAAAACTTGTGTGTGTGTTTATGTGTGTGTGTAATTACACTATTAAGGGGCTAAGACAATGGCTTCATTGTCCTGGCCTTTGATCAGGAAGTGCTTTTTTTGCACTTTTGTGCACAATTCCCAGTTCAGTGAGAAATCTTGTAAGGATTTTTTTTTTTTTTTAATCAAGAAGGGACAAAGTGTAATGGCAACAACAACAATGCCTTTGTGTCGGTCCTGACTACTGGTGCTTGCCTAGAAAAATTCCTGCAAGATTTCAGAAGTGGTTTGCCATTTCCTGCTTCCTAGAGCTGAGAGAAAGCAACTGGCCCAAAGTCACCCACAGATGAGGCTTGAACTGTCTTATGGGTCTCCAGGTTTGTAGTCCAGTGCCTTAACCACTACACCAAACTGGCCTTCAACCAAATTATGATGTTTCCCTTTTTTAATGCTCAGGGTACATTGAATAGTTCCCTCTTGCTCCAGAAGTAGTGTTGTCTTTTAAAAAATCATACTTTAGAGACATGGAACTATTGAGATTTGAAAACCACAACTGGAGTAGAACATCTGAAATTATTTTGAAAATGGAACTTCTAAAAAAAGAGACCAGGTCAGCATTACCAATTAATTGCTGGGGGGGGGAATGTGATGGTCAACAATAATCCTGTAACCCATTTCTTAATCTTCCATACAGAAATTTCTTGCAGAGGAAAGAAGCCCTGTTGAGTTTAATGGATCAAATTCTTAAATGCATAAGCAATGCTCAAAAGAGTTTCACGCCCACAAGAGTCTTATATTTTATTCAAGAATAACTCCCACTAATTCAACAGAGCCTACTTCCAAGAAAAAAAAAAACTTGCATAGAGTTGCATTGTTTGTGACATCCGCAGCTGAACCTGTTGGATCAGTGCCTCGGTGTGCCCATTTTACAGAGAGTGATGGCTTACTGATTGAAACTCTGTACTCATTTCCTTAGCAACAAGCCCTTCTGTGCCACAAGGTAACTCTGAATGGACAGCATTACACTGCAACCTTCCTTGAGTTTTCACCAGAGAAGAGAGAGAGATGATCCTTATATGACAGCAGAAGCTCCTTCTCTGAGAATAATCTGACCTCTCCTAGATTGCGCCTTTCAGAAAGGTAGTTTGAGAAAAGGATCCATTGCATTCAAGACGTGTCAAAGTGGATTTCTGCCTTGCTAGGAACAGGAGAAGGAGCTGTTTGTGCAGAAGGGCCAGGTGTGTGTCTGTGTCTGTGTCTGTGTCTGTGTATCTGTGTTTGTCCATGGCAGGGATTGCTCTGAGGTGTCTAAACAAAAGCCAGGAAGAAAACAGATTAAACCTTCTACTCCTGAGCTATCATCAACGCTAAGTGTCTATTTTTTTCTGCCTCTGCTCTCCACAGCCTTTTCCAATTGTTCCTTTAATATGCATTTTTTTAAAAAAAATACTCCTGAAATACACAGCAACAAAGAATATCAATAGGATTTACAGCCAAAGTGGATGATTTTCTTCCTACAAAGGAAAGAGGATTTACAGTCATCAAATCCATACTTGCCAGAATTAACCAGATTCTCCTAGTTTCCACTAATGAAAGGAGCAGAACCAAGCAGTCCGCTAAAGACATTCACAGTAAGAACCAAGACTTGAACTGAACATTGACTGACTGAGAGTCGATTCGATTCAATTAATTAATGTAACTAATGACGGGCAAGGAGGCTCCACGCCTGTCTTTCCCGTGAAAGGGTTGCTCCAAGGGAGCGAGATATCCCCGAAACCAGCTCACAGGGACGGGAGGGATTTCCCAGGAAATCTGTGCGCTGGAAAGTCTCGGAGGGCTAGGGGGCAGGGAGGGACCTCAGGACGGCCGGGAGTAGAAGGGCGAGACCCGCTCCCCAGCTGCTCTGCCGCTCCGGACCCTCCTCTAATTTCACCCCAGCGTTTCCGTGACTGCTGCAAGCCGAGCCGAGCGAATCGCGCCTTGCTCTTTATGGGCAGATTCCGTCGCGGCTGCAAAGGGAAGCTGTCCCGGAGACAGGCAGATGGTTGCCGCAGCTCCGGAGGGTCAGGGTGGGGGAGTGATGTGCCCCTCCTCCAACCACATTATCCTCTCCGGCTATTTCGTAAGAAGCTGCGAAAAATGCGTATGTAAAACAAGGGGGTTCCTGAATCGGGACCTCCGAATTGCTGTCCAAAGTAGTTCTCTGATGGGGAAATCGCAGAGAAACCACATCTGACTGGACTTAAAAGAACAGGAGTCGGGTATAAAGCAGACAGTAACTGAGTTAAAACTTGGGGTTCTATAAAGAGAGAAAGGGGAGGGATATCCACGATGTAAAAACCTAGTTCAAATTTTGGGGAAACGCGGTCCCCGAGCGGGGCCAGAGAGGAAAGTTACCCACACACCCCCGCCGCCCACCGAAGCCGTGGAAATGTCTTCGGAGCAGAACTTAAAGGGCCTCCGACGCGACCCACCCGCAACCGGGTGGCGCTGCGAGGGGGGCCCGTTCCCTTTAATCACGATCCGGTCCTCCCCCCACCCCCCCACCCCGGCCTAGCTTGTGCCATCGCTGAAGCTCCGTTACGTCTAGGTGTAGGTTCAATCCGGTGTTTTTTTTAGAAAAGTCAGGTTGATCTGGCACGCATGATTGGCTCTCTTTCTCTCCCACCCGCAACCTCCGTGAGGATGAGCTCTTTGATCCGGAGCGTACAAACTCCGAAATAAGTTCCGCTGGGTTCCCTGCGATGCGTTGTTGTATGTGTTCCCCCATCTCCCTAGATTTCGAATAGATTTGCTTTACACACACACACCGGATTAAAGGCTACGTTAATTTCTGGGGGCTGGAGGGGCGGAGCGGACTGGGCGGGAGAATCTCCAAAGAAGCGCTTCTCCGCCGCGGTTTTCCCGAAAGATGGGCAGCTTTGACAAAGGCATTTCCTCACTAGTGATATATAGCATCGCGGTGTCGGGGCAATAACAACCTTCCTCATAGCGGCAGCGTTGACCCTAATGGCAGGGATTTTCCCTTCTTTCCAGAGGCTGTTTGACGTTCTGCTTCTCCAACCATGCGCTTCCTATAAAGGAGGGAGTTGTGATTTTCAGATTAATATTATTTTACTCTAGCCTAGTCTAGTCTACTTTCTATTCTATTCTATTCTGTTCTGTTCTGTTCTATTCTATTCTATTCTATTCTATTCTATTCTATTCTATTCTATT
>JANHFR010001336.1:141132-152834 GCA_032468015.1 Mimophis mahfalensis | reverse complement strand
CTATGGGAACGGACTGGGCGGTGGGAAGATGTTGCCGGCAGCAGGTGTTCCCGTAAATATCCCGGACCCAAGCCAAACATTCTATTCTCTATATATTCTATACAGTATTCTGTTCTAATCTATATATATCTAATAGACCGTATTTATTATATTGTATTTCTGATGTAAATAAAGATTAAGGCCTTGGTTGACTGAAACAGGAATGGGCTACCTTTGTATTTGGAAGAAAGACCACCAGATAATTGTAGGGTTTAGGACAATCAAAAATAACCAACATAGTTTGGGGAACAAACCATATCCATGAAGTCACCAGTATTTGAACTGTAGTCAAGTAAGTTTTTAATATATTTTATTTCTTTCATTTAAAAAATATCTCAAAAAGGATCAGGCGGTGTCCTTACTTTTTATGGCTTTATCAGTTTTTTGAAAGTACAGGTATACCTTAACTTACAACCATTCATTTAATGGCTGTTCAGTTACAATGGCACTGAAAAGGCTACCTATCATTATCATAGCATCCTCATGGTCACATCATCAAAACTGGGCATGACTCATTTAACAATCGCCTTAACAAGAATAATTCTGGTCCAATGTGGTTGCAAGTCAAGGATTACCTGGATCTAAACCTCTAAAAGTCAGAATTAAATTTAGCATGGAACCTTTGCACAATTGTAATTTTTTCCTTATTAACGAATTAATCCTTGGGATTGATATGGGCTATTTTATCTATTTAATAAACAGATAAATCCCCATCCACACTATCCCTGCCAAACCTAATGGTGAATTTGAATATCAAAGCTTATTGTAAGGCATCCATGATATTCCTGCATTCTGATTCCTACAAAACCTATTTTTTTTAAAAGCTACTGTGATACAAACAAATCTATAAAAAGGCAGCATGCTAAAACTGTGATACAGAGGAACAGAAACTCAACTGAGCTCAGCAAAAATGGTTGCTTTGGCTGTAGCAACAATTCAAAAGTCTAGCTCTGTAAGATCCCCATGACTGAGGCATGGCTTCTCCCCTCTTGTCATCCCTATTAATGGAGAAGTCTATAAAGGGCAATCCAACTGGTTCAACCAACTCGGGAAGGACAGAAGAGGTGACTCATGAAGCTGCTGGGCAGGGAGCAGTCCTCATTCTGGTTTGGATTTACTTCCTCTGATGCAAGGTGAGATTTCAATATCTAGGTGGCAAACCCAGGGCAGAGCAGAATTTGACTTCTCCCACTGTCTTCTTTGGTCTAGGAAGTAAGTGAGGTTTAGCGTATGAATGAAAGTAAGGGGTGTGGTGCTGGACATCCAAAAGCCTAAGTTGTCATTTTCAAGTGATGCATCTTCCACTGAACCAGCTCTGACTTGTTGTGTTGCCATGATCTTTCTTGGGGTGGGAGTGGTGCAGATTGAAAGCAGGAAAATTTACAGAATGCGGGAGGGGAAGGTGTTTCAGTTAAGCAGCCTATTCAGAACATGAAGTCTATCAAACCAAATGGTCAGTGGTCTTTTTGATTCTTCCTGTCATACTGCGCTACACCCTAAGCTGCTGGAGGTCTCCCGTACTGCATCTATCTGTTTCTTAGGACAACTTCAGAAATTCCTGTGCAGATTGCAATGAGTTGGCAGCGGGGCTGGGCTGGTGCTCAACCTGTTCTAAAAAGCCACAAGACCTGACTGGTCATTCCCCTGCTTCTTTCCCATCTACCCTCTGCAGGGAAGTCAATTCTATCTTGTTTGGTCCTGTATGGAAATCTACCAAAGCCAGCTGTTTTCTTTTTAGGGACTATTATTCCTCCTTGCAATCTCCACGCTTTTCTTTTGCTTTTCTAGATCTTCACAAACACTTCTTTACACCTCTTTCCCACATATTTTGGAGTCTGAAACAAACCTTTTTTTCCCTTTTTTTCTTTTCCTTATGGTACCATGGTACTTATTGCTATGATAACTAAAGCAATAGGAACAGGTTGTTCTTTCACTTTGGCAGGTCCATGGAAAATGTGCAACAAGGAAGAACTGATAGGTCAGCTTAATAAAAATAGGGTAGGAATGTTCCCAAGTTAAAACTTACAAGATTTTAACAAACATAAAATTAAGGCAATGGGAAAGCAAGGGAAGCAGGCTTCACTAAACCTGAACAGAAATGGAAACAGTGCTTACAGGGAGAAGTATGGACTGAGTGGAGCTGAGCTTCTAGGGCTCAGGGTAGGAGTCAATGGGTCATCAATCACAAGGTATTGTTCCAAACAAAACAAAAAAGAAACTCTTGGCCAGAAGAGAACATATAGCCAGATTGCCCAGGCAAAAGAAGCAGGCCAGACCATGCAGATCATCAGAGCCAACATTGTTATTCTACAATGGAACAAAGCTCATGACACAAGGGATGCTGAAGGACTTAAGATGGCTCAAGTTGGAAAACAGCTGTTTCCATTATCAGATCTGGAAAATAGGGGAGCAGGGTACATTTACAGTGAGCTGGGGGTGGGAAGAAGTCAGTACAGTCGTCCTAAACATATGACCATAATTGAGCCCAAAATGTATGTTGCTAAGAGAAAAATTGTTAAGTGAATTTTGCCCCATTTGATGACTTTTCTTGCCACATTTGTTAAGTGAATCACTGCAGTTATTAAATTAATAACATTAGTAAGATGGTTGTTAAAGTGAATCTGGTTTTCCCGTTGACCTTGCTTGTTAGAAGGTTGCAAAATGGGATCAATGACCCTCAGGACACTGCAGCAGTCATAAATGTGACTCAGCTGTCAAGCATCCAAATGTAAATCACATGATCATGGGGATGCTGCAATGGTCATAAGTGTGAAAAATGGTCATGAATCACTTTCTCAGTGCTGTTGTAACTTCGAATGGCCACTAAGCGAACTGTTGTAAGTTGAAGACTACCTGTATCTGCACTCAAGAACTGATAAGTTACCCATACTGACAAAGGGCAGAGCAGAAAATGTTGATTGGTCTTTAAAGACCAGTAGGTAAATTTTGAGTTTTTATTATTTATTAGAACCAAATATCTCAATTTTTCTGAGAGCTTGAGCTTTTATGCAAAGTCTTATATAAAATTAAAGCCAGAGGTGTCGCACTTGATTTCACTGAGGGCCACATCAGGGTTGCATTTGATCTCAGCTGGGGAGCGCGTGGCCAGGTTCTGCATGGCCAATTTGACATCACCCATATTCGGGGTGCCTGTGGGGGTCCGAGTTCTGTGCCAGTGAAAACAGGCTCCCAATCTCCGTTTTTGACTGCTGACAGTCTCCTGCAACCCTCTACCAGCGAAAACAGAGCTGGTGAGGTCCACACCTCTAGTTTTGTTGGCAAGGCATCCCCAGCTGATCATTTGCTGTTTCCAGGACAGCTCTGCGGGCCAGATCTAAGCATCTCATGTGCTGGATTCGGCCCATGGCCCTTGAGTTTGACACCCCTGCATTATACAATCAAAAACATGGTTGGCTATGTTGGTTGGAGGCAATACTAGTGATTGTTCAACATTTCTATAGAGCGTGGAACTGGGAGTTCTGGGTGTTATTCAGCACACATCTGAACAGCAGTCATTTGGAGAATGTGCTCATTATAGAGAGGCTTGCAAGTATCTCTGCAACCCACCAAGGCGAGGATAAACTGGAATTCTGAGGACACAGCCATTGCCTTAATACGTTGGTGAATCAAATTATGGCTCAAACCATAGTACTATCCATGTGTTTGGGCATACCATGGTGTGCAAACAAATCTGTTTTATCATTTTGAATTTAAATTTCACTTTAGTATATATTGCAAGCCAATTCGTGTGAGATATGCAACATAGTTCTTTTGGGGGTGCAGAGGTAGGAGTTCTGATCAGTGTGCAGTTTAGGAGAGCTCATTGCCAAATTATTTTCCACTGATATTTTGCCTTTTAGGAGTACCTGCTAACCTCTGCTTCTGCTGCTTGTGCCATGATCATAAATCAGCTCGACAGGCGTAAGCCTCTGGTCTTCTCTCCCCCATCCAAAAGAAAATCAGCCCATTAATGTGGCTTCTGAAATTTCTTGTTGTTAAGAAAATGAGAAGCACACAACACGAGCATCACCTGGAGGATTAACAGTCTATAAAAAGGGGCCTTTACAAATGTGGCACCTTCTCTGTAGTAGCTACTTGAGCCCTTAATCCTTTCAGACTGGGATGAAAATTGTTTCTTCCCCTGGATTGGAGGGCTGCTTCTGTTTTGTTAGATGCTTTTAATTTTTAAAGTAGCCTCGCTTGCTTAACTGGTTTTATCATCTGGGCATATTTATAGGATTTTCTTCTCATTATTGTTTGATGTTTCATGTTCACTTGTCTTTCTTTTTTGAAGGGATAATTTAAATATATAAATATATATTAATATATATATTTTCTCTAACAAATATAGCGTATATATCGCAAGTAGTAAAAAATAATAGTTATTTTTATCTTATATTAAAATTCTTTGTGTTGTTAAGATCCTACCTCCAGCAATTTCAGCTGCGTTCATGATGAAATGGCATATTTGGATTGAATTGTTTAAACTGGATTGATTTCTGGCAGAAATGATGGGGCAAAATTTTATAAAGACTTCTTGTTGCTGGGCAAACACTAACATTAGATCATCCTGACAGGTACATATACCAATGAAAACTTCCACTGCATGCATAAGACATTACTTATTTATTGCACTTCTATCTTGCCTTTCTCTAAGAATTCAACATGGTATACCTGGAGGGCTTACTCTCATTTTATTTCCTCAGGAATCCTGCGAAGTGGACTAGGTTGGGATGGCTCTGTGAAGAGGGTTAGACCAAAACCAACCAAGTGAATTCAGAGGGATAAGTCGGAACTCAAACTGCAGGTCTCAGTTTAACACCTTAACCATTGTGTTAACTATGTAGGCATGTATGCACACACACAATCACAAGTCAGTGTGAGGCAGACATTTATACTGATGTAAACATACCAATATCTAATATAAAGCCCATTCAATGTCTTTAAAATTTGAGATAGTGTTTCCCAAACAGCAACCCAGGCTGTAGTGGTTCTTGAAAAACAATACTCATCCCTAGGAAGAATCAATTCAAGGGCTTGCATTCATAAAATAAAGGAAAGGTAGCTGACCCGTCAACCCCAGATGGTTGATAATGGGCAGAGAACACAGAAGCCCATGAAGTTCAAACATTGAGGAGCCAAACAGGATTTCCCTTTCAGGTGAGTTTTCATAATGGTCCCCATTTTGGTGTTCTGGTCTTTTTTGTTTTCCCCTTTAAAGTAAGGGCAGAGCTCCAGCCAACAGCCAGTGGCCTAAAACCAAGTGGATTTCAACAGCTAGATAAGGTCAGGGAAAGATGTTCCCTAAATGTTATTTGGATAGCCTCACTGAGATAACAATTATTGTTCCTGAGTTGAAGGTGTCTGAAATCAGCCTACTTTAAAAAAAAAAAGTTCAGTCCTTCTCCTTTAGTTTCACTTTCTCCTAAATCTCTGAGATTACTATACATAATAATGATTTTAAATTCTTAATGAACTTTTGGTGCTCACGGTGGGAGCACACATCTCCCTGACGCATCAAGCCACTTGCAGAAAGGAGTTGCCATATTTCTTCCTAGCAAATATTTGGTATATGGATTTATCTGGAGAAAAGTGAGTGGGAACCAAAAGGAACACAAGCCAGTGCTATCACATCTCTACATGCAGTCCATTACAAAACTCTCGAAGTAATACAACTAGTAAAACCACCCATTTCTGGCCTAGGAATATCACCATGTGTCACCTATATCATGCTCCCGCAGAGACAGAATTTCATTTTTTAATATTTTATTTTCATTTTTTCTCTTCCCTTGCCTTCCTGCTGTAGAAGAATTGACCAGCCTGTAATGTAACACAAGAGTATATTTCTGTGTAAATGACAATAACTTTATCTTGTTTTGACCAGACGAAGCTCTGGGCATAAATTGCTTCTCAAGCATTGGTACAAACATTTGTATCATAATTCTCTAGTTGGCATGCCAACACTTGCTTCCACAGTATTTTCAACATGGGGAGAAAAGATGTCAGATCAGACCAGATTTCTTAAATACCATGCTTCATTTACTAATGTATTTACACACACATCTTTAATTTGTTGCAATTTCACAGAGATCTTTGGCTCCTCTTCATTCCAAGAATGACAAAGACTACCTAGTTTGGTATCAGGTGATCCTTAGAGTCAGTGTGTCCCAGGCAAATAATTTCCTCATCCTTTTTTTAATTTAATGTACAGTATGTATGCCAGGGACAATGACAATAAGGTGGTTACTTGCAAACAGCTCTATGGTGAGGTTGTTGACAAGTACCAGTGTCAACAACAGTATGAAGAAAAAAGAGCTCCTCCCAAATAGGACAGGACAAAGGTGGATTTAAAGACAAGCCATAAAATGTTATAATAAATACAAGCATATCAACCCCATAGGCAAATGGAGATCTTGAATGTAAGTATCTCTGAAGTGCCTATTTGTATTCTGAATCCTTCTTACTGAAGCTTATTATACTAACATAGGGGAGACTGTAATAATTAAACATCAGCATAGCCTAATGCTGGGTGAGGTTTTAAATAATCAAGTGCTCAAGAAACCCTGTCAGGGCTAAACTAATTAAGTGTATCTTCGGATAAAACAAGGATTTTAAAAGCACAAATAGCATCAACTGGTAGACAGATAATTAGCAAGAACAGAGCCGTTAGTGCCTCTCTGCAAAAAAACAAAAAGAGCCAAAGATATTATTTGATTGGAGTTGGAACCACACTCTCTGTATTCCCAACCAATGCACTTTCAGTAGTGGAGGTTTCATTGGGATAGACCCTGAGAGGAAAGGGTTAAATAATGGGGCACACAGTATTAATGTCCAAAAGTCCTCTACATTTCCTGGGACTTAACTGCCTACCAAAGATGGTAACATGCATCTCTATACATTCAAAAGTTTTGAATATCAAGCTTTCTAGTGATTGCTTAAGTTCTTAGCTGACACACTAAAAACTATCCCTACTTCTTCTGATCATAATGCTGCATATCAACCATATCCTCAACAGGGCACATAACTGACACAGTGTGAGGAAACCACTGCATGCCAAGTGTGGATCCAAAGGATTTCTATCAGAAACAGCCCCACTTGTATCAATTTCCATTTTTGTGATGTCAGTCCTTCCTTCATATATTGTTATGAAACTCCAATATTAGGATGCAGCAACATTTTCTTTTCTCAAGGGACTTTTGAAGAATGCAAACAGATTTATTGGAACATTGCTTCAACTTCTCCCAAAGTTTTATGATCTATTTTTTAGAAGCAGAGTTCCTCTAGAGTTAAGTATAAGATTAGGTTTGAACTTCATCCCTATCCTAGGATGCGGCAACAACACTACAAGGGCACCATGAAAAATTTTAATTTTTAAGGAAAACACAGTGATATTTGACATCTGTCAGGCAGCATGCAATACTTTAAGATAATTCCGTTTTGGCCTCGGAGCATTATGAAAAAATTATAAAGCCACAAAGGATGCCATAAACTAAGAAAGTTTGGGAACCTCTGTTCTGTATTGCAATTTGAGTTAAAAAACTGCAAAGCCATTTACTGGGTGAGGACTCTTTTAGTCATTTTCCATGTTGATAAGGAATGGGCTTATTCTGGACAAAAGAGAGGGGAAGAATGCACTGCTAAATCTCTGAATACACAACCAAGATTTGGCAGTAAAATAAGTAGGTGCTGTGGCAGCAGTACAAGTAAGGCTCAACTTATAATTGGGACCAGACATTGCTAAGCAGAGGTTAGACTGTTAAGTGAGTCGAACCCATTTCTATGACCTTTCCCCCCCATGGTTGTTAAGCAAATCATTGCAGATGTTGAATGAAATCACGTGATCGTTAAGCAAATCTGCTTCCCCCACCCGCTTTGTCCTTGCTTATTGGAAGCTGACTGGGAAGTTAGCAAATGGTGATTACATGACCCTGGGTCACTGCAACCACTGTAAATACACACCGGTTGCTAAGCAATCAAATTTTGATCACCTGAATGCAGAGATGCTGCTACAGTCATAGGCACAAGGGCCAATCATAAGTCACTTTTTCAGTACAGCTGTAACTTCAAACTGAACTAATAAATGGTTTAAATCAAGGACTACCTGTACTGGGCTGAAGGATCACATAAGTAGAGTTCAAGACCATACCTGCTCCTCCATGAAAATCAGAGTGAACCAGAGGTCTTGGTTATTCCAGTACATTGACTCTGACTCAGCTCCTCCGCATTGCATTCCAAGACCATTCAAAGACTTTGACTCTTGATCGATTTCATGTCAATTTCCAGCAATGGCTATCTTAGCCTTAAATTATTTGGTTATGTTGATAAACCTGCTTGACCCACCTGGGTTAAAGATCTAGCAGTTGCATTTACACATGCAGCTTGATTAGTGTTCCTCTTGATTAGTTCTTCATGGCTTAATTTATTTTATTATTTTTTATTAATTTAATTTATATCCCACCCTTCTCCCAAGGGACTCAGGGCAGCTTACAGTCCAATTTAAAAGGCATACAGTATAAAAGTTAAGACCAAAATTAAACAAAATTTAGGACCAAACGACAATTAAAATTTAAGATTAACCAATTAAAACCAACCCATTAAAATTAACACTTTATCAGGATAGACCAGTTTGTTGGAATAACCATGTTTTAAGGGCACGGTGGAAGGCTCGCAGGTCAGGGACGATCTGGATCTCCAAGGGTAAGTCATTCCAGAGGGCAGGGGCTGCCACAGAGAAGGCTCTCCCCCTGGGGGTCACCAGCTGACATTGTTTGGCCAACGGCACCCTGAGGAGGCTGACTCTGTGGGACCGTACTGGGCGGTGGGAGGCTGTCGGTGGCAGTAGCTGGTCCCGCAAATACCCTGGGCCTAAGCCATGGAGCGCTTTACAGATCATTACCAACACCTTGAAGACCACCAGAAGCCAATGCAAGCCACGCAGGAGAGGTGTAATATGGGAATGCCTAGGTACCCCATAAATAACCCACGCAGCTGCATTCTGCACCAGTTGGAGCCTCCGAGTGCTCTTTAAGGGGAGACCCATGTAGAGAGCATTATAGTAGTCCAACCAGGAAGTGACAAGGGCATGAGTGACTGTGCGTAAGGCATCCCAGTCCAGAAAGGGACGCAACTGGTGTATTAGGCGAACCTGATAAAAAGTCCCCCTGGTGACGGCTGTGAGATGATCCTCAAAAGACAGCCGCACATCCAGGAGGACACCCAAGTTGCGAGCCCCCTCTGAGGGGGTCAAGGTCTCTCCCCCCATTGTCAAAGATGGAACATATTGACCAAACCGGGCTGCCGGTAACCACAGCCACTCACTCAGTCTTGGAAGGGTTGAGTCTGAGCTTCATTTATTGGCTTGCTGTTTGATAGTGCAAGCAGAGACAGTGGATTAATACAAGAACTGGATTGTGTGTGTTGCAAAATGCAGCCTAGCTTGCTGAATCTTTTCATTTTATAAAAGGGTGATTTTTAGTTCATCACTGTAGTAATTTCCCCCCCTGCTGGTAGACAGATAAAAACCACTGCGTTTCCTCCTACAGTATTTCCCCCCTGCTCCATGCTTTGCTGCTCTGCTGGGAAAAGGAAGAGGGAAAAGAAAACCTCTGGAGCTCAACCTGATAGAAAATTCCTCTGCAAGCACCTTGTTCATGTTGCTGGTGAGAAGAATGTTCCTTTCCTTTGGCCACCAACTGGGGAGGTAGAAAGGAGTGGGGTCAAAGGAAGAGAATAAACTGGAGTCTAAAGGCAGTGAAAAGTGGGGTGACACAAAGGGATTAAAAAAAAATAATAAGAGGTTACCACTTACATCTTGCTTGTGGTCTCCAGGAAATTGGTTTCCAAATAAATATCAGATTAGAATAACATTTTGGCTGGGGAATTCTGGGAGATGACATCCACACATCTTCAAGCTGCCAAGGATGAAAAAACCCTGCTGGAAACAGCTGATAAAAGAAACATACTAATAGATTCCATTCTGAAGTCACTGGGTGAGTGGGACCTTCTGTTCTTTCATACCACAATAGAATACACTTCATTTATGCATATATCTGTAGTATTTTGCATCTCAGAAATACTCTCTAATTCCATCCTTTATGGAATTTTACTCCAACTCTTTTAGGTTCTGGGCAAATGTATTATTTTACAGACCAGGAGACTGAGGAACAATCAAGTGGGCTGAAACTATTATTTTCCACATTTGTCTTCTGTAAATGCTGTATCATGTTCTAATGTGGACTAGCTAAAGAAAATTGTTTTGATTAACTATGATATCACCTTAATGACCTCAGATTATCTTCTCCCTCTCAAGTTGTTGGTATTGTTACTATCAGCCTCTCCCAATCAGTGCACCAAACATGTAACATTTGTTATTTTTTCCTCACAATAACTCTGTCATGGAAGCGAAACTGAAAGAACAATATGGACACCTACAATGTTATGAATACATAATACGCCTAATGCTTTATCTATAATTACGTCTTATCAGGGCTGCTTATTTAACATCAAAACCTTTCCTATACCAAAAGGGCAGCAATGGTGTTGGGAATTGGGGGAAAATTGGATCAATGGAGGTTCTTTGCCTACAGTGGTAAAAGCACCTCTAAGTTTCCTCATGAAAGAGTATATTTTTCTATCATAGTTCTATATATCAGAGGCATGGATGATTCTCTTGGTAGTTTTGCAGCTATTGCCTCCAACTTCACAAAGGATAAGGCCTTGCACAAACATATAGAATTGTTTACACTAAACATCTTTTTAAATAAGAGGAATGTAAAGAATAAATACTGTACACTGAAGCCCACCTCCCAACTCAGGGAAGGGGGCTAGATAAATATGTCTCAGCTATACAGACAAAACAATTCCAAAGGATAGGGAGAATGGATCAGGTTCATCAGCTGCCCAATTAACTCTTGTGCAAATTTATCCCCGGGACTCCAAGGATCTGTAGGAATGAAAGAGAAAAAGCAAACAAATTTGTGACTGCAACAGGACACGGATTGTATGTAGAGTCAAGCAGGAACCAGTATTAAGTGCTCCCTATTCTCAGAGCATATAAATTTGATAGACTCAAATATCTGGTCTTCCATATAACTAGCCCAGCCCCTTCGGTTCTGCAGCAACGACAAGGCAATACTTGGAAGCATCAGGCAATGGCTTCAGAAGTCTCTAGGCAGATAGACAGAACCATCTGAAATTTATAGCCAAAATTCTCAAGAGTCAGTAAAAAGTTTAGATTTTCACAAGGATATCTAATAGTCGGAAAATATGAAAACCCACATTTCAGATTTGCTGGAACTTGAAGCTAGATCTGTTTGCTGGGGCTTAAATCAGTGTTTCTCCATCTCAACAAATTTTAAGATACTGCACTTCAATTCTCAGAATTCCCCACCTAGCAGGCTAGCTGGGAGATTTGGGGGACTGAAGTTCAAGCACCTTAAAACTCTGTAGATTTTCAGTCATCCAGATCACAGTTGTTCCAAAGGTGCTATTTCAGGAGGCATTTCGCTTTTCATCCAAGAAGCGTCTTGGGTGAGAAGCTTCTTCCATTCCCCACTATCCTGTCAGAGCCAAAGAGGCTTCTTGGATGAGAACCGAAATGTCTTCACACACAAAAAGAAAAGAAAAGAAAAGAAAAGAAAAGAAAAGAAAAGAAAAGAAAAGAA
>JANHFR010001331.1:124333-136008 GCA_032468015.1 Mimophis mahfalensis | reverse complement strand
CATAGGTCCTTCCTTCCTTCCTTCCTTCCTTCCTTCCTTCCTTCCTTCCTTCCTTCCTTCCTTCCTTCCTTCCTTCCGCTTCATTTTTGTTTTTCCTTATTTTGTCCTTAAGTGATAATAACTCAGTCATAACTGATGGGAGAAGGTAATAATTTTCAGCCAATCTCCACCAAATTATAAGCATGAGGAGGAATTCAGTTCAGCTGGTGATGGATACTGAGGCAAACATCTGCTGGGCAATCTACTTTCAGCTTCATCTTTGTATGAGTCAGGACTCACGGGAGTAGGGGCAAGGAGTACTTGAAACTAATTGTTTGGAAAAAGGAAATTGGGTCAAGCTTGTAATTAAATAAGCCAGAGTTCGCAAGGGGGAAGAATGGCCATATGCCTCTGTCTGTGTATGCTAGTGTTTAATCTCTCTCAATTTGTATCTGAATTTACTGTGCAAGCAAGCTTTTTATTAGTTGACTAACCTTTCATATTGCCTATCAGTAACTTATATTAGGAAAGCTTTCTTCCCGAGACTGGAAAATTTCCTTCTTTCTGGATAAAGTTACACTCTCCCTGAATCAGAAGAGAGCTAGTTGGAGGGAACCTTGTAGGTCATCTGCTCCAGCCTCCTGCTCAAGCAGAAGACCCTGTACCATTTCATACGAGTGGCTGTCTAGTCTCTTCTTAAAAACCTCCAGTGATGAAGCACCCACAACTTCTGAAGGCCAGCTGTTCCGCTGGTTAATTATCCTCCCTGTTAGGAAGTTTCTCCTTAATTCCAGGTTGCTTCTCTCCTTGATGAGTTTCCATCCATTGTTTCTTGTCCTGCCCTCTGGTGCTTTGGAAAATAAATTGACCCCCTCCTCTTTGGGGCAACCTTTCAAGTAATGGAATACTGCTATCAGGTCCCCCCTAGTCCTTCTTAAAAACCCCACTGGAGGTTTTTAAGAAAAGACTAGCCAAACCCAAATCATGCAACTGTATTTTATATGTTTTAGTCTCCAGGACTTTAATCATCTTAGTTGCTCTTCTTTGAACTTTTCCCCCCAAAGTTGTAACACCTTTTTTGTAATGTGGTAAAACTGGATACAGTACTCCAGGTGAGGTCTTACTAAGATTCAGAGTCTGTGTGCAATTTGGGGTTGGATTTCTCTTGGATTTACAACTCCTGCATGAAGTGCAGGTAGCATCCAGGGCTGATTTTTGAGATTTTTAAAGCTGCTGTGTCTTGAATTTTGAAAGAATTAAACTCATTCTTATTTATGTCAAATGGAAATCTTTCCAAAACAAAATTATAGTTGAAAATATGAATTGGCTAATGAAGGCTTTATAAAAGCCAAGAATTGTTAGAAATTAGGTGTTCCAATTTGTCCTGAAAGCATTAATGAAGAAGCATACGGTCAAAATTATTAGTACATCTTTCAGCTTTTATGCAGTGTTGGATGATTTTTCTCCAGTGAAATAGTCTGTGGAATTTTGTAGTTTGTGCCATTTGGGGTGGCAAACTTAAAAGCATCATTTTTAGGGAAATTGAGCTTGGAAGGAATTGATTTTAGCGACTAGGAAGCAGATGCTAGCAATCAAACCTACTAGCAGGAGTCAGGAAGTGATGCCTGGATCCATAAATGGAGAATCTTATACTACATTTCTGACCGCCTACTGAGTTAGCAGCCTTTATAGTGTGGGCAGGCACTAGGACAGATGCCATATTTTCCTGCAGGTAAGAGGAAAAGGAGCAAAGGAAAAGACAAGAAATTTCAGAAATGCTAATTACCAGATCTATTTCAATTCTGAACAAATTGAGCCATGACTTTAGTCCATGGTACAAAGTAGATAAAGTAGTTTAATTCTAAGGTAAAAAGTGATTCTCTGGATTTGGGATCAATAATGCCTCAAGAATGGGTTTACAAATACATAAAGATGGTTTGCTGTTCAAACTATAACTGCCTATATTCATGGAGCCTGGTCAGCCACTGACATGACTTATTCTGTTTATAAAAGAAGCCCATATTAGGAAATAGAGTTATGTTAAAGTCTACTGACCAAAGATATAAGCACAGAAGATACAAATATTATATCCTATGCTTTTGTAGATATCATTTCTTAAATTATTTGCCTTATGAGCACAGTTGAATTCCATGGGTCATTCTGGGTTCTTATTTTTATACATTCAGAACAATAATAATAGAAAACATCAAAACTACAAGAAGGCATTTCACCAAGATTGCCACTGTCAATGCCATTTTCCTTCCTGCACCTTTATTAATTAGACATAACAGATAAAAGTTCAGTATTCTAGATCCATTTTCTTATAAGGAGTTGAAAGAGTTTAAAACAAGAATTGTCTTCTTACCTGCAGAATCTTCAGATTCTCTTACCAGTTGAATAATAGCTAATTTTGATTTGACTAGTTTTAGAAGAAAGTAAACAGTAGTTAAATATGTGGGTCTCAAGTTGTGTCTTTGAAAGTCAGCGATAAAGTCTCTTAGTAGCTGTATGTTTCCACAGTCAGTTCATCTGGATGGTCATCAAGCAAACACTGGCTGAAATGTTTCTACTTATTTGACCTCTGCATTTAAGTCAAGTGTAAGAAATATTTCCTCTGCAGATGCAGGTGATTAGTTTTCTTCCCTTAGAGTGGATTAGACAAAACACTCCTTATGAGTTTTTAAATTATTAAGAAAACTTGCAAGTAAAATATTAATATTTCACATTATCTATAGTCAGCTATGACATTTAATGGTAATTGTTAGCTTAAGGTTACAATTTGATGCTCACTTACAATCTAGAAGTAAACCCTTCTGAACTCAGTGGAGCAACCTTTGGGATATTGGGACTACAATGATCATTTTGAAAAGCATAGTATAATTCTGTATATGCTAAGATTTATTCTTCTTTGAATGAGGGGAGTTATTCTTTTACCTCTTAAAATAGCTTTGGTTTCTTAAGAAGCCAACACTGATCCTACCATACTGGACAATTTTCATACAATATCTAGCCTCATTTTATTGGGGAGGGTGATTGACAAGATGGCGTCAGAGGGTCTTGGAAACATGGATTATCTGAATTCCTTTCACTTTGGATTCAGGTCCAGGTGTGGGCTGGAATTGGTGTACTTTCTCATGGCCTGTGGCTAAGGCAAGGTGTTGGTTGAGGCATCCATCCTTGCCCTACTTGACCTCCATCAACCATGCTATCCTTCTGGATCACACTGGGGGTAGGAGATATAGTGTTGTGCTGGTAAATCAATTTCAATCATTGGTGATTAGGGAGGAGAGGGGTGCCTTTGTGGGGTGCTACACAGGGTTTGGTGCCCTCTCCTTTTCCCCTCTTCAACATGAAGCCATTGGCTGAGATCATTCGTCGCCAAGGGGTATGGTATCAGTACATTGATGATATCCAGTTATCTCTGCCCCAGCATATTAAGCGAATATTTTACCCTGAAAATATTTCAGTTGCCTGGAAAATGTGAAGATCTTGATGGGGAACAAAAGATTACAGCTGACTCCTGGCAACACTTAGGGTTTATATGCTGCTTCTAGGACTGTGCCATTTTTATGCACAATCTTGAGGTCTTGCTAGACTCACAACTTCTCAAAAAGCAAATGGCATCATGATTAGGAGAGCTGTTACATAGCCTTATGTTGTGTGTCAGTTACAATATTCCTAGATCAGGGGAAACTGCTCAGTTACTTATGCCCTAGTCACCTCCAGATTGGACTACTGTAATATGCTGTATGTAGGGCTGCCCTTGAAGAGAGGACATGCTTCTGATCACATCTTTTAGGGCAGGGGTGTCAAATTCAAGTTCCAGGGCCCGATCTGGCCCATGGGGTGCTTAGATCTGGCCCATGGGGCTGCCCTGGAAAAGCAAAGGACTGGCCTGTGGTGCCTCTGCCAGTGAAAATGGAGCTCAGGAGGGGACACACACACACACACACACACACACACACACACACACACACACACAGAGCTCTCCTGAGCTCCATTTTTCCTCCAGAGATACCGTGGGCTTTTCATCACAGCTGAAAACAGAGCTTGGGAGCCCATTTAGCTGGTAGAGGGTTGCAGAAGGCCATTGCAGCTGAAAACAGAGCTCAAGAGCCCGTTTATCTGGCAGAGCGCTTGGCCCACCACTGGTACCCCCAACATGAGTGATGTCAAGTTGGCCACACCCACCCTGGCCATGCCCCCACCCCCAACATCAAACATAACCCTGATGGGGTCCTCAATGAAATTGAGTTTGACACCCTGTGTTAGGAATTTCAGATGGTTTGGATTTTCTCTGCCATGGCTTCTGCTTAATGGAACATTTCCTCCCATCCCCATCCATCTCTCTTGATGTTCCATAAATCCTCCAAAAAGTGGCTGTGTTATCAGACCTGGGATGGGGGTAAGGACTCTCAGTGGACTGATATTTTTTTTTTATGATGGCTCTATCATTGTGTTTAATTTACTGTTTGGTGGGGATTTTTTAAATATTGTTTTAGATTTTCAAATAATGATTGTTTTTATATATTCTTTTATTTATTTGTTGTATACCACCCACTTCCTACAAGATGAGATGCCATTTTGTTTTGATAAACAAATCAACATTTAATCTTTAATCTTAGCTATCTTTAGAAGGTTATAAAGTTTCTTTCTGAAACATCCAGGGAAGTAGATGTATTGTCATACTTCGATAAAGAACTGCACCTAACACACATTTTGGATTTTTATTTCTGTGCTTGAGTAATATGCTAAACCATGTTGACAGGGTGACAGTTGATTTTAAAATCTTCTAAAGGCTATTTATTCACTGAATCATACAGATCCTTGATTCTGTTCTTTCTGCTTTCAGTGAACTGAGGTTGGCTTGCCATCTAAAACAATTTTTAATCTATGGCTGTGCACACTTCAGCCTGGTTTGGAAGAAATGCTTTGGAGCTCATGTGTGTAAAGTACCCCTTTGCTATTCATTAAAGCACAGACATATTTTTTCAATGTTCTGGATCTGCTGGGGAAAAAAATCCCCATTGCTTTATTAAATGGAATCATTAAAGCAGCATGCCTTTGATGGGATTCCTAAAGTAATGTCCTCTTTTTTTCAGGCATATGCAAAATTTTGGGGAAAAAATTCAGATGGCTTTAATGAATAACAGAACAGTACAGTACTGCACTCTGCATCCTCTTGAGGTTTATAATACTTCTTCCAAATCATTTTTAAAGTGTGCATATCCCTAATACTAACTTCCAGGAATATCATTTTTAAAAAATATAGTACATTTTTCCTGTTCTTGCCAGATTATTACTTGGAAAGCACCTTAGTCTACAGTGGTATGCTAGCACAACTCTGACTAATGCTCACGTGGTTGGCAAGCTGGCTACTAGGTTGCTGTTTTTATTATTATTATCACCACTTTTTATTTGTAAATTAATTAAATGATACCATGGTGTAATATTTTTTAAAGTTGAATGGCTTGCTTGCTGTCCTTATAAACTATAATTTAGCTAGTAGAAGAAACATAAATAACCTGCCCAATTTATTTATTTATTTATTTAATTAGATTTATATACCGCCCTTCTCCTAAGGGACTCAGGGCGGTGTACAGGAAACAAGAACATACACTACAAATATTGCTGATGACAATGCTGATGACACAACTTTAATAGCAGCAAATACAAGTTTTTAAAGAAAACTCAAGAATGGTGAACAAAATAAAATTACGGTTATATATAAAGAAGACCAATCTCATTACAAGAAGTACAGCAACCCACTTTAGTAGTGATGACGATGATATATGAAAAGCTTGTCCTTTTTAGGGTCTACATTAAAAAAAACACAAGTAGTCAAGAAAGACGTTTCAAATAGCACTTGTAGAATAGATGTGAAGGTCATAGGTCAATAGGCCAAAAGGCCATAGTGTGTTCATATCTAAAAAGATCAAAATTGTACAGTCAGTGGTTTTCCTTGAGACAGACTGTAAGTGAAAGCTGGATTTTGGAAAAGCAAGGATAGAAAGAGAGTCGAAATAAGACTTCTGATAATACCAAAGACATAGAAATGGATCTTCAAATAAATTGAGCAAGAGATCTTACTCAAGGCATAAATGGACCAAATAACCAAATTCAAATAGTCATGTTTGAACTTATTATTATTATTATTATTATTATTATTATTATTATTATTATTATTATTATTATTATCTTTTATTCATTAAACATCAAACTCAGTCAACTGAACATTTAAAAATGTATCACAAATACCATTTACTGGTGCTAATGGCTAATACGGGTTGCTTCCAGCATCCTAGCTATCAACCAAGTATCTTCTTAAAAGAAGATATATGATGTTCTGAGTAGCACAGTTTTTTGCAATTCTGCTGGTGTTATTGCAGGAAGCTGCAATTTCTTGATTTGTTTTGTAAAATTCTTGGACATGGTACCAAGTGCCCTGATGTCAATGGGTATCACTGTTAACATGTTTCATCCATAACTATAGTTTCAATGGCCAGGTCGCGATATTTTGTGATTTTTTCCAGTTCTTTTTCTACGAATCTGGCATCTATTGGTACAGCGATATCAATAAATTATATGCTTCGTTCCTCAACAACCATAATATCTGGTGTGTTGTGTTCCAAATGACAATGCATCTGTATTCGAACGTCCCACAAGATCTTCACCGTCTCATTTTTGGCAACTTTTTCCACTTTATGTTCCCATGACTTTTCAGATACAGGTGGGGCATATGTTCTACATTATGACTAGTGGATTAATTTAGCAACTTGGTCATGTCTAGCTTTGTAATCAGTTTGCACAATTTTGCTTTCATATTAAGCGTGAAACAGTTTCAACTTTGTCATTTTGGATTGTTGGTGGATTTTTGTATTTTCACTTTCTTGGCATTAGTTTGTAGTGCTTGTTCTCGAGCAGCAAGTATTAAACCTTCCGTTTCTTTCTTGATGGTTCCTCTCTTAAGCCATAGCCATGTCAAGTTGTTATCACATTTTTCTTCAATGTTTTTCAAGTGCTGTCCCTGCAAAGCTTGAAAGAGCCAGTTTCAAATAAATAAATAAATAAAATGATGTGGACGAATTTTCAACCACAAGGTGTAATGGTTCAGTCATAATAAGGCTAGAAATGGGGAGATTGTGATTTCTACTTCCATCTTAGGCATAAAGCCAGTTGGGGGACCTTGAGACAGTTCACTTTGTCTCAGATTTAGGGAGGAGGAAATGGCAAACCATTTCTGAAAAACCTTGCCAAGAAAATGCAGAGATTCATCTAAGCCAAGAATTGGACCCAATTGAATGGAAGAAAAAATGAAGTATATAATGCTGAAATGAGTAAAACAGATAAATATAGAAGTGACCAGCAGCAAGCTGTATGGATTCAGTTATAGCAGTGATGGATAAACTGCTAGAAGATCTAAAGGATCAGGTGGGAAAGAGGTTGTTGTGAAAAAAATAAAAAAACCAATCTATGTGGTTGCTGAGTTGACACCAGGTTGAGGAGATATAATTAGTAGTTGAAAGATTAAATAAGATTGGGAGGCTTAAATCATCACACACAAATGCAGAAGCATGACTTCATTTCAGTAAGACTTTGTTGACAGCACTTTGTAAAGCCTCAACAGAATGGCCTCTGAAAAAATTGGTCCCAAGATCTATCAACAAAACCAAGTACAGGTTGTTGTGGCTCACCAGTGCTCCATGGAACTGGCAGCCGATTCTGACTCTGAGGCAGCAGTTGGAGAGGAATCTGGGCCAAGTCTAGAAGTGAGAGGAGAAGAGCCTATGTTGGAGGCCAGGCCGTCTGCCAATTACCAGTCGTCCTCCACAGCTGATAGCAGCAATGCTGAGGAATTAAAGCCACTCATTATTGCTTGCATGTGCAGACACATGAGGAGGCAAGAACAGGGGAGGAAAAGGGGCAGATGGAGAAAACAGACCACAGATGATCGGTGAATGGCCACTCTCCTAAGACATAAAGACGGGTGAATGGGGAGTGGCATTTTGCAGAGAATGATTTGTTTATTCTGGTTTGATATGGTTCGTGTTGTGGTCATTGGATGTTTTTCCCTGATTTTGCTTTTGCCTGGAGAACAGCATGTATGTCAGCATCTGTGGACTTCATATCTAGCTGGCAGCTTGCCTGGGATTAATTGAAGGTTGGACATTCACAGCTTTCGACAAAAAAAGACCTTTCGTTTTGCTTTAAGAACTGTCTCGTAGTGTCTTTGAATAACCTGGGTCAGAAGACAAGTAGTCGTCGACTTACAACCATAATTGAGCCCAAACTTTATGTTGCTAAGTGAGACATTTGTTAAGTGAGTTTTGCTCAATTTTATGACCTTTCTTGCCAAAGTTGTTAAGTGAATCACTGCACCCATTAAATTAGTAACACTGTTGTTAAGTGAATCTGGATTCCCCATTGATTTTGCCTGTCAGAAGGGGTTCATGTGACAACAGAACATGGCAACCATCATAAATATGAGTCAGTTACCAAGCATCTGAATTTTGATCACATGTCCATGGGGATGCTGTTATGGTTGTAAGTTGTAAGGTTGACTCAGCCTTCCATCCTTTCGAGGTAGGTAAAATGAGGACCCAGATTGTGGGGACAATAAGCTGACTTTGTAAAATGCCGCTTGGGGGGGGCGAAAGCCCTAATGAGCAGGCATATGCATGGAAAGAGGGCTGTTGCTGAGCACATTGTAAGCCACCCTGAGTCTTTGGAGAAGGGCAGGATATAAATGGGATTTTTAAAAAAAGTGTGAAAAACATTCGTAAGTCCCTTTTCTCAGTGATTATGTAACTTCGAATGGTCACAAAATGAACTGTTGTAAGTCAAGGACTAACTGTACCAAATTATGTTTGAGGAATACATCATTTCTCTAGACTGAAATGCCTCCCACCCAACAGAACTGATACAAAAAATGTTTCACCTCAACATTTCTTCTGTTTTCACTGTGGTATTAGAAGAGAGTGGGCTAGGTAGGTGGGGGAACATTTTAATTGCTATTGTTTTAAAAAGGTTGAAGGAAAAACCTTGCCGATCGAAGCGAATAACCAACACATGAGTATCAATTCTTAGTTCTTCCTTCTATCTCCTTAAACTCAAATGAGAACAAGATTTTTAAATATCACTAAAAAGGAATACAACTAACAATAATTATAGCCAGCCATGACTTTATCTAAATGTGGCCTCTGGCATCTGTTTGAAGGAGCAGAGGGGTGATTGTGAGGAGGGAATTAGGATGAGCAGAGAATCTACAGGGATTTCCATGGCAGCCAGTCTCAGCTCTGTGGAGGAAGCAAGTATTTCCACCCCCACTTCAACTCTATCCTCACAAATAAGGATTTGGAAAAAAAAAGAGATTTGACTTATGGAAGCTCTTGCCTTCAGCTTCAGCACAAAATCTATATGAAGATAAGTCATCTAGTCAAAGTCTCTTTCACCTCTGAAGCAGTAAGTCAGGGGTGAGAAACTATTGCCCCTGTATAACCTGTGGACTTCAACTCCCAGAATTCCCGAGACAGCTGGGGGGGGGGGAGTGTTCCTTTGTAAATCTGCAATAATCCTTTGCCACTTTTATTACGTACTTCCTCCCAATGCCCTTAAAGGGGGTTATATTGAACACTGTCAATGTCTAGACCAGTGTTTCTCATCCTTGGCAGTTTGAAGATGTGTGGACTAACTCCAAGAATTCCCCAGCCAGTATTGCTGGCTGGGGAATTCTGGGAGTTGAAGTCCACGCATCTTCAAACTGCCAAGGATGAGAAACACTGGTCTAGAAAATATGATCTTGCAAAAGGGAAAAATGCTTTTTTTCTGAAAGTGCAAATTCACTTTAAACAGCTATTGCTAGTAGATCAGTTGGAGGTGTTTGTGTTTATCTGGCAGGTCAAATCATAAAGTAGTCCAAGGTGCCCCAACCTGGTACCTTCAAATATAATGGATTTCAATTACTAGAAATATGGGTGGGTAGACATTGGAGGTCTCAATTGTACTATAGCTGGAAAACAGTCACCAGTGCATACAACCAAGTAAAATATCATGTCATGTAAGGAATATGGGAATTAATTTTTCCCATAATAGTTATACAGCCAGTTCAGATATTGATCATGAATTTTCAAATCATTTTATATAGTGTAGGAAGAAAATCATCTTAGTCTATGGTAATTAAAATCAAAGGAGTCTGGTAGCACGGCTTTCAACTAATAAGTTATGTTAAAAGGCATAAGCTGCAGCTCACAAAAGCTTATGCTTTTAATAAAATGTGTTAATCAGAAAAGGTGCCACCAATCTCCTGATTTCAAGTCATTTTATCTGTTTTGTTGTACTATATTAAAAAGCCATTTTTTCCCTCTAAGCACATTGCAGACAAGTTATTCTATCTACCGGCATAATACAAAATGCAAAAACAATCATAAGGGGAAAAGAAGGCCAAGAACCTCTGAGGCTGCTTTTAAACATGACTTCTGCAGTCTCACAGTGACCGATTTGAGGAAAATGTTTCTGGAAGGGAAAAAAGCTAAAGGAGCAATTGATTGCAGCCTTGCTATATGACCTCTTTCCTTGGTGAAGGCAGAGTGGGAATAGCTGATGACTCAAATATCCCATGGAGAGTAGAGGCTGAAGTCAAGGCAGATAGTTACAGCTGACTGCTCTGCTGTTAATCTGCTCATAACACTTTTTGTGAATTTGTTTGTATTCCCCTTAGACCCATGCATTTGGAAGATGCTATTTACCAAATGCCAATTTTTCACAGAACCATTAGAGTACTATACAGTATACTGGCCATCCAATTGTATGAAGAGGTTCTTACACTTTAATCAGCATCACAGAACATTGTGAACTGATGAATGAAGAGTTTCACTTGGAACCTTTTTAATCTTCTATTTGTCATAGTTATTAAATACTGACCAAAAATCAAAAACAATAAAACAAACCCATTACAGCAATATCTTCATCAGGGCATCTCATGATGAGCTCAAAGTCACAAACCAGAGTAGAAGTTATACAAGTTGAATAAAAGTATGTACAATGTTGAGAACTGGAGGTTCAATTCAGACATCCCCCAAAACCATATTAAGGAAGCTAAACAAGTACTTGAAATGACCTCTTAAGTTTTTAAATAGTAACTTACAGTTTGACAGCTAAACTAAAAAAAAAGAGAGCCGTTTGAGCCTTAAATATTATGTATTTCATGCTATGAATTGCTGTATTATTTGAATTGACAAGCCATAGTACAACGCTGTCTGCTTCCAAGGAACCATGTCTATGACACATGAAAGAATGAGGAAAATAAGATGAGAAATATTAACAGACAATAGATTGTCACCATCAATTTGTTTCTGTGTTCCGATGGTTTGATATACATCTAAGCTGAATTTAAAGAATAATCAGTGAAGTGTGTTTTTACCTGTGATTTTAATAAAGGGGTAGAATTTTATGAAACTGTTCAAATAGATGATAGTAAGAAGTGTCGGATCATTAAAGCAAGTCACCACAACAGAATATGTATTTGCACTTAATGTTTGTCTTTCCATTCAGATTACATTGATGTTTGTTTTTCATCAACTCAATGTTTCTTATCATTAGGCAAAGGTTAGACAATGAGTGTTATTATTCAATCTGTTTTGAAGAAATTATTTTCATTTTAGGTGTGAAAGTAACTTTCCAAGTTCAGAAAATGCTGA
>JANHFR010001331.1:113651-124233 GCA_032468015.1 Mimophis mahfalensis | reverse complement strand
GCTATCCAGCCATGTAGCCCAGCCAGTAGCAATGATGCAGCCACAACATCCCCAGATTTCACCCCCTTGGGAATCATGGCTCCTGGATTTTGGACACCTTCAGTAAGTTAGCCTATTTGAAGTACTTGGTTCAAAACTTTTTGTCCTATGATGCAACATTTAGCCCAATTAAATGCCATGAGTCATTTTGATAATATGTGCCCATGCTACGTGTGTGCTGCGAAATTTCAGTGTTCTTTCTCAGCCAGAAATGTAGTCATTCCCTGCATTACCAGATTCCCAAATATTTTCATCTGTATCACCACCCAGAAAGATATATATTGCCATGTATATTTCAAATCAGAACATGTATAAAAGGTAAATTAGATACTACAGTATTCTATATAAAGAAAGAGCAGAAACATAAAAATATCTTTATTAAATTAGTAATTACCTGTATGGCTCTTTAATGCTTCTACACATTTGCAAGTTTGTATTTTATTTCATTTTTTTTTTTAAAAATTGCATTCCGTCCGGTAGCCTAGAAGGTACATGCTGTAGATTTATTATGTACAAAACATACATGAAATAGAACAATGATTCCACAGAATTGCTTTGTCTAATATTGTACCAACACCCAGATTCCCCCCATTGGATCTAAATTCTGTGACCCATCCAACCCAGTTCTAAATACAATTAGTCCATTTCAGTTCTTTGCTTTTGGTAAGGCGAGCAAAATAGGCAGAGCTAGTCTGGGCCACTGTTTGAGGAGCTTTAAGGTAGACAGTGAGGGAGAGAAGCTGAAGCATTTTCCTTCTCAATTAGATTCCACGTATATTGGGGTTTTTTGGAGGAGGGGATGAGAGACCTTAAATATTTTGCTTCGTGCCCTCTTGAGTTGAGTTGCTTTGTTGGCCAATGCTACAGAGATTCTCCTCATTTTGTGAATGTATTTAGGAAATTTACGAAGTAGTGTTCCATGCAGCTAGGGAGCTGAATAGTTAATAATAATGATAATGATAATGATAATAATAATGATAATAATAATAATAATAATAATAATAATAATAATAATAATACCACCACCTTACAATCAGGACTGTGATGCTGCTGTGCCAGCCATGCTTTGCCAGGTGCCAGTCTGCTATATGCAACAGGGGGAGGGAGCTGTGTGTTGGGATAAGGGACGACTAGCATAAGAATTGAAACTATCATAGTGCCATCCCATGAGGGCTGCCAGCTGTTCCAAGTTCACACCATGGAATTCAACACTTCCCTGCCCACCAAGCCAGGGACTGTTACCAAAATGATTTGTTTGGATGTAATTGGACAGCTAGAGATAACCAGGAGGGAAAGGTGGAAGACGTTAACCAGATGCTTTGGGCATGAAAGGTTCAGATCTGGCTTTGCTACATTGTGCCACTTGGCTTTAGTAAAGTGTACCTTTATTATCAATGGATTCAAGAGTCTTTTTTCCCCAACTGACCAAGTTGGGACACTGGACACTTACAATAAAACAAGAAGAGACTTGTATCCCATGCAATCAAATTCCCCTGAAATTGGAAAATATACTTTGATATATTAGACCAAATCAGTATAAAAGTCCTCCTTCCAATTCTGGGCAGTTGTGTTATCCATGTAAAAAAAATCTATCTAAATTTTTAAAAAATCTGGAGAGCATGTTGGTTGGATTTAGGGAATTCTAGGAGCAAAGGAGGGGAGGAAAGCTACAGTGGCAAAAGATGCCTTTCTGTGTACATACTTACCGGGAACCACCCAAAACAGGATCTATCAGCAAACCAGCTCAAACCATTTAAATCTGTTATTTGATTGGATAAGATAGCAAAAAAATTCGTAAGGGTGTGGCCACTTTCCCTCCTCGTAAGTCGAAAAATTAGTGTGTCGAGTAGCTCGTGAGGGACCACTGTATCATGAAGCTGTAGGAGGTTAATTCCTCCTTCTGTCACATATAAAATAGGTGGCAATTCAGAAACGGAAAATCTTATGACATGGGCATTTTATTTGCTTGAATCCTTTTAAATAGCTTGTCGCTTTTTATTGTTCTGTTCCTTTTTTGTTTTTTGCTGCTGCTCTGTGTGTGTGAACTCACAAACCTTGGAATCAGTGCTGACTCCTGGTGACTTGCTGGACAAATTTCTGCAATTTGTTCAGCATTATTTTTGAAAGTGGCTTGTGGTTACCTTCTTCCTGGAGCTGAGATACTGTAAGTGGCCCAAGGTCACCCAGTTGGCTTTGTGGTTAAGGCAACATTAGAGCTCACCATTTCCTGGTTTCTAACTTGCTGCCTTTAACCACTACCCCAAACTGGGTCTCGTGCTGCTCATGCATCGCTTTTATATTGTTGATGTTGCTCTGGATATTAGTAATAGTAGGAAGGGATACAAAAACCTTTTGAATTAATGCCTGAATATTTTAAAACCTGGAAATCTCATTCCTTTTTCTTCCTCTCAATTTCCTTTTCTTCAAGTTTTCTCTCTAAATGAAATGTGATAGCACTGTTAAATCCTGTGAAACTCTGTAAATTCTTCTCCAGCCAGCTGCCAAAAATGAGATGGTGAAGTGTGAATCAAGATAATTTTCTCCCGGAGTTGATTCTGCAGATTCAACAGTGCTATTTGCACCTATTGCCATGTCATGTGAGACATTGAACTGACAGTTTAGTGATACTAGAATCTCTTGAATTATCAGTTTGCATGGCTAGAGAACACTAATTAAAACTCTCCAATTTGCAAAATCTTCGGTATTGTTTGAGTTAATTACTTATTGCTCTTGATTGTTGGCAGAACTTAGTGTTGGAAAAATACACTCCTGTCCTGCTCTCCAGATCCTCAGTTTCATAGAATAGCTTCTTTTTCCTTTCATTCACTGATTAGGAGCCAATTGTATTTTTTTAATATATTCTTTTTTTCTAAGAAAACAACACTGCCATCTAGTGGGAAAGGAGATTTTGCCCTGCCTTCCTCACTCCCCTCTGTATCAGCAAATCCTTTTCTTATTCAGGGCAATAAAAGGTGTTATTCAGAGATATTTTGTGCTCCCATGAAGCTTCAATATCTGTTCCACCAGTAAATAGAACAGTAAATCCAGAATTTTTGCTTTGTACTTTCCCTGGCTCAACTAAAACTTCGATTATATACTTAATAAAGTGTCCATCTTATTCAAAAACTGTTACTAAAGTTCCTTTTCACAAGACGCAATAGTTAGACATTAGATACAGACAATGTAATAATATATTGTATGCTATATATGTGGTCATGGTGAATCCTAATTCTGCATATTATGCGCTGACAGCATAATAGTTTCAACTACATTTAAATAAAATGAAATACAAGACTATGAAATAGGTTTAATATTGCCTGTAAATAATTAATATTTGATCCTATTGTATTCAAAATTACAATTCAGCAGAAATCTGTTTTTAGTGGTGTTCCTAGGACTGTTCTTAGGATTGGATTCTTCAAGCAAGAGTTCCTTCCTGAGCCATCTTGCAGATTTTAACATACACGCACACCACCAATGCTTTATTTGCAAATGTAGCATCCTGTCTCAACTAAGTATGCTGAGAACCAGAAGATTAGGAGGAGGAAACTCATCAGTTCAGGTTGCTCAACTTCAGCCTAACTGGGAAATAAATGTTTTGTGACTGGCCAGTTTGGGAAGCAACAAATATCCCATGGATACTTTTTTTTATAAGTGTTCTCTAAAAATGTGAAGTATATGTCCTTGCCCAATATATTAGCCTGTGCTGCAGCCATTGGGAGATTTTGAGTTATATGAAAGTAGTTTCATACTTGCCATACATCACTTCATCTAGTGAAGTTATTGTCCTATCTCCCCCTGTGCTATATTGCGAGTATTTGCAGAGCTTCCTTAGAGGCTTGGGACAAAACACTTTACATTGTCATTTTTATTCCCCAATGGTGCCATTGGATTGATTGCTCCAGTTGATTAGACACCACAGAATAAACATGAATGCTTAGGGGATGGTGCTAATTACTCTGACATGGGCCTGCAGATTTCCTATCCTCTTGCTGTTCGTCTTTTATTGGAGATGCTAGCTTCATTTTACCCCCCCATCTCAGGTGTGTCAAGCTTGCAGCCCACATGCTGGCCACCCCCACCCCCGTTTTAGCAAAGGGGAAGAAAATCGGGATACGTCATGTGACAATGTGAGTTTGATACTCCTGCCCTGATTACAAGCAATTTGCGTTCAACTTGGGTTGGGTAATATTGCATGGACATAATGCAAAGGACGATTAGCTTGCTCATTACCCACTAAGGTAAGCAGCTGGACTTACCTCACAAGCTGTTTTGAGGATTAAATTGGACAGGAAAACTGAACCAAAGAGCAGGGAATGTTAGTTAGAAAATCAAAAGGTAGGAATATTTTGCAAAACAAAACAAAAGGTATGGATGACCAAATGGCTGTGAACCAAGTAGAAAGAGTGCATGCTACACAGATTGTTGCAGAGCAGTAAATGAAGTGAATTTCTGAGGAGGTTAACACTGCATAACACAACAAAGTAACTGTTCCCTTTCATTCCTTTTAAAGTGATCTATCATCTTTCTCATTACCAGTGCATTGGTTATACCTGCGGTGAAATATCTGGCCACTGGTCTTGTTATCTGAAAATGCCCATATTGCTTAGGCAATCAGAAAATCAAAAGTTGGCAGGATATTTACATTTCAGTAGCAAAAATATTGGGGGGCGGGACAATGTGTGATACGATTTGATCACTGACTGAACATTTGTATGTCTGTCAATTTTCTCTTCATTTTTGGGTTCTTTTCAAATTTTTATGTAAGATCCCTGCTTATGTTCCAGAGTTCTCGCTTGACATGCCTCACCTGTTTCTGGTTTAGCTTCCATTACGCCAAACAGTGCTTGATCTTATATGAAATCAGCTCTTCAGACATTATTTCATTCCTCTCCTTTTTGTTTAAAAATGGATTTTATAATGATATGAGAATCATTTAATTATCTACAGAAGCTATATCAGAGTCTAGCTGAAGTGCAGAGCTAGTTTAAATAACAGATGAAAGCTGAGCTTATGCAAAGGTCACTTCAATACATCGATTTTTCTCTCACCCATCTGAACTTAGTGGAAGAAAGGGAATGATTTTCCCTCTGTAAGTAAAAAAAAACAAAAAACCCAGTAGTCCTGATGTGAGGTAGAATTATAGCCATATTTGCCTATTATACTCATACATGCATTTATTTCACTTCTTTTGGTTAAATGCTTAGTTAAATGCTTCTCAGCATTTGGTTAAATGCTTCTCAGTAACCAAAGTGCATTGAATACATAATTAAAGTACAATGGATACTGTACATTAAATGTTTATAAAATAAAAGCAGGATCTATGAAATGTACAGTACATGCAACAGCAGAGGATAAAACTGTACAACAAAATACCAATTACAATAGTTGTTTTTTTTTACAGATCTTAGAACTTCTGAACTCTTAAAAAGGCATAGAGAACATTTGATATTGAATTGCATGAACTTGGGGGTGAAAAAACCCTGATAGGATCAGATGACTTAGTCTGGGGAAAGAAATCTATCACAGATACTTGTATCTAATAATTATCCAGTGCATATCAGATGGTACATGAAAAAAGTCTCAGAAAAACGTAAAATCTAGATATTGATGACAAGAACTGAAACTAACAATGTGATAGCAGTCGCAAAGTGTATTTGCTCAGGATTTTATTTTAGTTTCCTCTATTTATATATATATATGGTAGAATAGTATTATAGCTCTGGGACTATATGTGCTTATGTTTGTTTTCATGCATATTTTAAAATGGGATA
Source organism: Mimophis mahfalensis (assembly GCA_032468015.1). Taxonomy (NCBI): domain Eukaryota; kingdom Metazoa; phylum Chordata; class Lepidosauria; order Squamata; genus Mimophis; species Mimophis mahfalensis. The sequence continues at coordinate 118,420 of JANHFR010001331.1, read as the reverse complement.
GAAGTAAAATTGAATCTCAGAAAGGTATTGTTTTCTTTATTTCATTCTTCTTGGTGTGGCAAGTCATGAACTCTATTTCTTCCTCAGGTAGAGTTAGAGAATAGAATAGCAAACAATTTATGTTTGTTTGATATACCCTTCTTTGATTTCCTAATTCTTATGCCAAGAGTTTTGTCCTACACTGCATTCTCATTAATTTCAGTATATGGTTCTCCATGTCCTGCCTGTTTTTTGTGTGTTTTATGAGGTTGCGTGTAGGAGGCGTGTGCTATCAGTTGCAAATGTCATTACAATGTCATTGCTTTTCTCTACTCAAACCAAATTCTTCTTTTCCCCCTTTCTCTGAACAAAAAAAGTGACTTAGTATTCTTTTAATTCTTGTCTCCCACACAAGGATTCTGCCTACACTGTTCAGGCAACCAGAAAATGGAAAGTCATGTTTCATGGCAATTATGCTGCATCCATATGGAAAAGCAATTGGTTTAAAGAGGATAAGATTAAATCGGAGAGGTGAATCTAGCATGAAATTGCTGGCAATTGTTGTTCAAGAGCAAAAAAAAACAAAAAAAAAACAGGAGGTGGGCTGATATGATAATGACATATAGGCAACTATTACAGGAACTCTGAAGTAACACCAGAGGTTCTCATATTACCATTACATTAACCAAGAAGGTTTAAGTACCATCTTCATTTGTAAGAAGCATAGTGTTACAACCAGGGGTCGGCTGCTATGGGTTTGCATGGGTTCGGGCAATCCTCACCCTAATCTTCACCCTAATTAAATGAACTGATTGCCTTCTGCAAAAACCAACCCCCTTTCGCTCCTCTTTATTCCCTTTGGGACGGGCCATTCACTGTCTACCTGTGCCTTTACTCAAGAGTCAACCCTTGTTCCTTAGCTGTTCCCTTCTTCTGGCACCTCTGCGCATGTGCACATTGGGAACAAGCTCCAGCTGTTCTTCTGCCCTGCTGATCTCGGAAGGCAGCTGATAACTGTCAGATGGTCCTGGCCCCATCTCTGCCTCCGACACAGAGCACTCATCAGAGCCTTCCCCAGACTCCAGGACTGGCCCATGTTCCTCCCCAACCTGCCTGCTACCTGAGTCTCTGCTGGCCACTGGCAGGCCACAACAGAATCTTTCAATCATTTAAATGATTTTTTTTCTTGCTGCTGGAATGTTTCTTGATGCACCTAATTTGCTACCGTTTCTTCCAAAGATGTTGAGATAAATATAAGCAATGGCTAAGCTTTTGTTTTTGAAAAAATAAAAGTTGTCTGTTCCCCAACTGAGTTTTGCTCAAATATAGAAAGAAGTTTATACAACATCTGGATTTTATAGTTTAAAAACTCATAGTCATTGTTTATTTCTTCATCTTAAGAGATAATCCTTTGTTTTGACACCATCAGAGCATTCTGAGAGTTTAATTTGAATAAATACAATCTCCTCTTTTGTTACATCATAAGGCAGTGACAAAATGTATATTAAATGGTCAATATCAGCAAGCTCTCTTTAGCTTTATTTACTGTCCAGCATGATTAAACATTCTGGAGATTTATTAAAACTTCCAATTTATTCTGAGATTTAGAGATTGCAAAAGTACAGAGATTTGGCATTGTATTATGGTGAATTCATGTACTATAGTTAACAAAAACTTTGCTTTTTTGCAGTGCTTGTATGTTAATTCTTTGTTGTATTACAGAGAATAGAAACTTGCCTATAGTACAACTTGCCACTGGGACTGCTAATTGTCCATGGCTACATATTCAGTAGGTTTACAATATATATTTTTTTATTTTATTTTTATTATTTTTTGTATTTTATTTCCCAAAATTCTTAAGCATTTGCTCTGCTCCTAGGAATTGTGGGAACCGAAATTTAACATATCTGGAGAGATGGAAGTGAGAAACTAGACCAGAGCTCATTTTGGTTTAACATACATGAATCCAGTCACTATGTTGTCACTGATTTTATTTCTCAGTCTGACCTACACTTCTGGGATTTCCTGATTATCTCCCATCTAAATACTAAAAATGTCTGACCCTGCTTATGTTTGCAATGATCAGACAAGAGGGGCTGGTTGTATATTTTGATAAATCTTGTTTCTGAAAGCCTGTATTCTTACTGATGCCTGGCCTTCTGTGCATGCCATTATTTTATTAATAAGAACACTCCACCCAGCTATTGACACCCAGTTGTTGTTCCATGCCTGACCTCTAAGGAACCCTTATTTATTATTGATTCTCCTTCTCCTTCTTTACTTGCACTATATTTGGGGCTTAGCTAAAGCACTGAGTCAAGCAGTTGAGGTGTGAAATCATAAGCAGATTTTTGCCTAGAAGGCAAAATCCATTGTTATGTTCTGGCCCACCATAATAGGAAAATTAGTCCCAGGCTGTGGCAGTTGTGTAGAATTAATTACATTCTGTTGGAACTCATTTCATGTATTACATTGTCAGATTTTATATACCTGGAAAACAATTAATAGTTCATAGGATAACTTTTTTTTTGGTGCACAGTGACTCATATCTTAGTCAAAACTTGAGCTGTAATTTAATGGATATTGTCCTGACTCCTAAAATGTTTGGGTAATACTGGTTTGCTAAACACACCATAATTAGCTGGGTTCATGTTACAGGTTAGAACATAACCAATCCACATTCTGAAATATAGTTGAATTAGCCAAAGTATAAAGTCAATTTGCTATGGATTGGCTACTCTTTATAGCCAAAAAAGCTAACACAATCCTTGTATAAACAGAGGCATAGAACCAAAATCACGTGACACATTAGTACTGCTTTATAAAGCCTTAGTAAGACCACACCTGGAATACTGCACCCAGTTTTGATCACCACTTTTCAAAAAAGATGTTAAGACTTTGGAAAAACTGCAAAGCAGAGCAACAATCACTCATGCTGTAGCCACCCCTGTCTTGACTATTGCAACATGCTCTACATGGGACTGCCCTTGAAAAGTATCTGAAACCTCCAGTTGGCGCAGAATGCAGTGGCCCACATGGTTTTGTGTAGACCTCAGTGTGAACATGTTGTTGTGGCTCACAAGTGGCCAGCAGAAATGGTAGCAGATTCAGATGGTGAAGAGATTGGGGAGGAACCTGGGGCAGGCTTAGAGTCTGGGGAAGACTTGGACAAGGGTTCTGCATCTGAGGCAGAGATGGGGCCAGGGCCGTTTGACAGTTATCAAATGCCTTCCAAATCAGACATTAGTGAGACAGAAGGGGAGCTGGAGCCTATCACCAGTGTGCACATGCTCAGAGCTGCCAAGACACAAGAACAGATCAAGAAAAGGGCCCAAAATATATTAGTTCATTGAGCAGCACAGCAAAATAGCCAAGAGAACTATAAGATACATTCCACAAATTAAAAGAATGGAATTGCACAAAACATGGCGGGAAAAAAAAAAAAGATTAAAATGAGAACAGGGATTTCTGAAGAATGCAAAAATAGGCAACTGGATTACTGAAGAGTCCCATGAAATGCAATGTGAAACAAATGAACTGCAAAATGCTCTTATTACAGCTAACCACATTGTTCCCAAAACTAAGACAGTATAAAAGCTGCCAGTCTGTGTACTTGCTAGAGGAATAAAATATTGTTTCTGACTGTGCTGCAGAGTGAACTAGAGTATCCAAAGAAGCCAACAGCAAACCAAGAAGACCTGGAAAGCAACAAGGGAAAAGGTTTTCATATACTAGTATTGTTAGATCCGAGGATCAGGCGTGGGAATGAGGACTTGGGAAGCCAAGAGTGATTCAACGCAACAGCTCTTTATTGTATAGTGAGGACCCAGCAAATGGCTGGGGAAAACTCTGTCCCTTTTATACTGTTTAGCCCAGCCCACTAGCCAATGGGCTGATCAGGATTTCTCGCTGAAATAATTCAAATATATAACACCCCTTCCTCCCAGAATGCACTTGGGCTACTTGCAAATATAATCGTTCAGGTGACTAGAGCGTGTCCGGACCCTAGTTGACCTGCGCAGCTCAGTCGGAGCCGGGGCGTTGAGCGGGGTGGACCTGTTTTCTTCACTCTGCTCCGCCCTAGGCCCTTCTGGATTACTATTGGGTGTGTCAGAGTCCTTGTTCTAATGCGGCTGTTGGGTCTCCGCCTCTCCAGGTAGGTTCTCTGGCACCGGGTTTGAGATAGGTTCAGGCGTGGTGCAGTTAGGGACTGGACTTTGGTCTCTGATTTGGCACGGTTGTGCTTGCAGTTGGTCGCGCCTCGGATTGCGTGGTTTTCTCACTTACTGTCCGCCACCGGAGTTGATCGATGTGACGTCTCCATATTCACCCATCTTCCAGGCATACTTTGTACGATCTTGGGCCTGTGCTTTCTTGTATAGTCCCTTCTTCCAAGAGTGGGCCCGATGTGTAGTTTCGGGCATAGACTGGTGAACCTATCCCTTCGTCTTCTCCCTTATACTGGTCGGGGGAGTATTGGGGGTTTAGGCGATCAAGCGTGCATCGGAGCCTCTTGCCCATCAGGAGCTCCGCCGCGGTCTTCCCGGTTGCCACACAAGGGAGGTTGTGTTGGGCTAGTAGGAACGTGTCGATACGCTCCTGCCAGTCCCCTGGGCCGAGCCTCGCGAGGGCTTCCTTGGTGCTCCGGATGAACTGTTTGGCTTGGCCATTCCCTTGTGGCCAGAATGGGGCAGTGAGGGCATGGCGGGTCCCCAGAGTGGCCAGGTATCCCTCAAACTCAGTGGCCGTGAACTGTGGGCCATTGTCTGATACGAGGACGTCGGGGATGC
>JANHFR010001329.1:121939-134322 GCA_032468015.1 Mimophis mahfalensis | reverse complement strand
TCTTCACTATTAGGAAATTTCTCCTTGTTTCTACATTGGTTCTCTCCCAATCTATTTCTGCTCTTTGGAGCAGCAGAAATAGATAAGAACAGTGGCTTCCCTGGGCTCCAAAAGTCGGGGGTGCATGTGCACATGCTCAGAAGCAGGGGGGCACATGCGCACCCCCCCCACTTACAATTTAGTGAACTGGTGGTGGGATTTTTTGAATCCTACCACTGGGTAAGACTGAATATTCAAACAAGAATACCAGGAAATAAGGCAAACCATGATAGAACCAAACACAATCCTCAACACTCCAAATCACTCAGCTGTTTTCTGCAGCTCAGTTTACAACCACAGCCCTTTTAACTCACATGGGGTGTGGCCAATTACCAGTCAGCTATGGCTCAGCTTTATCCCTTCTGTTGCTACGGCCTTCTCAAGAGCCTGCATGTCTTTGCATTAATCAGGGCCTCCTCTCCACTGCTATCAGAAGCTGGAGACTCCTGATAAATAGTGGATGGCACAGCCACAGGCACAGCCTCAGCAGCTGGTTCCTCCCCTCCATCTGACTCTGACTTCAAATCTCCCTCAGAATCAGAATCAGCTGCCAGATCTGCAGCATGTTGCCAAGCCACAGCAGGAACTATGCCTCCCCTATCAGAGGAGTTCTGACTCGTCCTTCTACGAATCCACTCCAATGGAGCGGTTATTGTGAGTTACTGACATATTTTGATTTCTCCTTCACATTAAGAAATGTCTAGAAGTTTACAGCTCATCCTTCTTTTACACTCTCACTTTCAGAACGAAGGGGAAGAAGAGAGAGAGAGAGAGACTTCACATAATTTCAAAGCTTTACCTGCTGTGCAATTCTCAGGCACTCTGTTCCCTTTCCCAGAGTCACATGCTAGACAGTTGAGGTCATGCCTTGCAGTGACAATGCAGTGACAGGGGTCATGAAGTCAATGTGCCAGTTTTGAAAAAAAGCTAGTGTTACTGTTTGGAGGGAACTTCGACATGGAACCTAGCATTAGGTATTGTGACAACTGGAAAAACAATGGGATATCTCTGCGATCATTATTAACAACCTCCTGGCATCTATTAAAAGATTTGGGGGTCATCTTGCTTGATATGTATGCTTTTCATGTTATCCCTTTAGCTCTGTTTGCTTGAACTAATAATAAAGTTCAAAATCCCTTATTTACTGGAATGTCTCTGGATCTAAAAGAATCAATTGCTGGGCAGCTAATCATAGTCCTAACATTTGTCAAACTATGTACCATTTTGTGTAATTTTGCTTCAGTGCCGGCCAAAGACAAAAGGCAAGCCTAACTCTCTCATTCTGATTTTGATTCTGACCATCAATCTCTTTTTCCTTTCATGTCTGGTGTCTTTAGTCTTCTATCCAATTTCTGAAAACATAATGCTTGAATGTTGATTATGACTTAAGGTAGAGTAAACATGTCATAATTTGCTGTTTTATACAATTATTTCCAAAAACCTACGGCAAATGTCTTAACATTCCAAATTCAATTTGTCCTTTAATTCATTTTTTAAAAAAAAAATTAAAGTCTTATTTATTTTTTGCCATTTATTTAAAATTCTTAAGCTTAAGGTTCTTTTTTTTTTACTGAAATAAAAATAAACTTTCCAAGTGGTTTGTGAACTTGCTGCTTTAATGATCTTTATTAGTCTTGAGATAGTTAAACAAATGAAACTAATTGGAAAGTGAGTTAAGTGAAAGTGTTCTTTGAAAGGCTCCACCATGGCTGAGATTGAGAAGGTTTTCCTTCATCTCCCATTTCTCAAACTATGGGAAGCCATTGTGTTGTAGTGTCTTCATGAAGACCAGCCATCTGGAGCACAAGTGGCCATAGCTCATCCTCTCCTTATCCAGTGAGGTTCTACGGGATTGGTCTACTTACCAGTCCTTTGGTCATGGTCCCAGCATCATCTTCGCTGATTCAGAAATGCATTACATCATTATTCCTTACCTGGAATAGTATTACAAGTTCTTACATGTATGCATGTATTATGTTTTTATATTTTAATCTCCCTTTTATTATTTTTATACATAGTTCAAGGTGGCAAACATAGCTAATACTCTTTCTTCTTCCTTATTTTCCCCACAACAAATCTGAAGTGGATTGAGCTGAGAGAGAATGACTGGCCAAATCATCCAACTGGCTTTGACATCTAAGGAAGAACTAGAACTCATGATGTCCCAGTTTCTATGTGTTCAAATATTTAAATGAAACAAATTATGTTTTATGAAATAATTAAAATATAAATAAATTTTCACTACATCCTACTTTGTATGAAAATTGCAAACATACATTCTTCTACCTAGATGTTATTTTCCTGAAATAACTTTTAATATGTTCAAGTATTATTTGCATACAAGTGCAATTAATTATAAATCAGTATAGAGAAGAGGTGTCAAACTCAAGGCCTGGGGGCTGGCTCTGGCTCTCGGGGTGCTTAGATCTGGCCCGTGAGGCTGCCCTGGAAACATCAAAGGACCATCCTACTGTTTCCAGCCTGTTTCCAAAGTGGAACTCCATTTTTGCTGGCAGAGGGCTGCAGGAGGCCATTAAAGCTGAAAACAGGGGCCAGGAGAGGGGCAAACACAGCCCACCAAGCTCCATTTTTGCTGGCAAAGCTCTGAGGCCACTACAGGTGCCCCTGTCACCAGTGCTGTTAAGCTGGCCATGACCCTGGCTTTGACTACCCTGGCCCCCAAAGTCAAAGACAACCCTGATGTAGTCCTCAATGAAATTGAGTTTGACATCCCTGGTGTAGAGCAATAAACACTCTCCAATCCAAAACATAACCAAACATGTTAAGCTCCCTTTTCTGAGATTGGAATCTTTGCTGCCGAAAACTAGCCTAAACTTAGAATTGTTAGGTTCCAATCATTTTTCCAGACATATGATCTATAAACAAAATTCCCCTATTTTCACTCTACTTTGTTTAGGAATGCAAATCGTGGCAATGATTTCACCAGCAAATACCTATAAGAATTTCAGGCCTTTAAAGCTGTCACTGAATGATAAATCAAATCATTTTACTGAGGAATTCCCATTAGCAACAACTGGTTTGTGTGGCTGTGCAAAGATGTGGAGATTTTTTGAATGGGAAGTTCTATATTTAGGATGCCATGAGAATGATTAGCAGAAGTTGTAGGTTCTTCATCACTTGAGGTTTTTAAGAAGAGACTGGACAGCCACTTGTTTGAAATGGCATAGACTCTTCTGCTTGAGCAGGGGGTTGGACTAGAAGACCTCCAAGGTCCCTTCCAGGTCTATTCTGATTGACTGAGCTAATTTCACATCTCAACAGTATTTACAGAATTAACTATTATGAAATTTTCAAATGATCAGGGTTATTTAATGTGCAATAAGCTTTTTTTTCCCTTTTTTCTTTTACTATATCTGTGGCATCCAGTATATCACACTTTAAGAGTTTTTGGCAGCATTTTTATTTTAATCACCCTGAAAAGGTAATATTTATAATAGGCTAAACTGAGTTTTAGAATGTATTGTTTTTGGAGATGTTACACAAATATTTATCCAAGTATTTAGCTGATATTTGCATTTAAAAATGGTACATAAGGTAGTTAACAATGCAGATAAAATAAAATTAAGAGAGGAACTCATCAGTTAAAAATGTACTTTGTCTAACAGACAAATTAGTTTAAAATTCAATATCTCATGGGGCACTGGGACAACACAAATGAGACTTGGCCAGCTGCTGTGATGGAGCAGGAATGGAATTAGATTTGTTTCCTGTATTTGCTTTAGAATTGCCCTTCTGATAGTGATGGAATATTTAAAAATGACTTTTCCAAGACATCCCCAGGCAGCTGCATATGGGAGAAAATGCTTTCTATCACTGTTATCCAACAGTCTGATTTTTTTCCGGGTCATAACCAAAGGTTTAATTATGCTCAAAGTTGGGATGAAAGCCAATGAAGCTATTGTCACAGTAAAACATCTCTATAAGATGGTCAAGCAACTGTTCTGTGAATATTCAGCATGCATTTATTCATTTGTTTATTTATTTGCCTCAATCATCACTTTAGGCAGCTTACACACTAGAGTTAAAATATCAGCATAAAGACAATAAAAAAAGAACATTAACCAAATAGAAAAAATAAATAGAGAGCATCACAGGATGAAACTCACTTAACTGTAATAAAAAAAAATCCTAGCTCTTTTATGTGTGAAAAATGATCCTTTAATAATTACTGATTAGCATGAAGCATGCTCGGGGTGTATGTTGGTGACAGGTTGAGATATGTTTGTTTAGTTCTCCAATTCCTCAGTGTGCAATGAAAGAATCTGTTTGAATTCTTAACATGAAGTAGGCTATGCATATTCATATTCAGCAACAAATAAAATTCATGGAAATCTGTCAGAAAAACAAATATAGGTAACTGAATTTCTGAAAATACTTTTTTGAGGGGTAAACAAAATAATTTCCATATGTCACAACCTGGAATATTATAGTGGATGATTTAATCTCCAAGTTTAGTTTGCACAATACATGTTCCTAGTCAGCTTCAAGTCAAAATAAGCATACCTATCGCTCCATTCAGCCAGTAAGAAGTTTAACTGTATGTTTATTTGTTTATTAACAACAGGAAAATCCACAAACAGGTAAAACTGGCAAAATACAGGCAAAGGCAGCAAGAACGATGGAGAACAGGCAACAAATTATATTCTCTCTATATAAAGGAACAAAGAGCTTTCCAGAATCATTGGAATTAATACTATGGATAATTAGCAGGGACAGTTACTTTAGTTGTTCCAGCTTTAACTTTTTTTTTTTTTTTTTGTATGTAATGGGGGCAGAACATATGTAGAAAGTAGAACACAGGTCTTCAATCCTATACCATTAAAATAGCAATACACCTCCCTTGGTAGGAAAGAAGATATATCCAGAGAAATTAGGATTTCTTTTGTTTAGGCCCTTTCCTAAATTTGCCTGAATTAATTTCTTGACAGGTCATGGACTGCACACATCTGCTTCTGATAGCAATTGAACTTCATGAAAAATCTGTTGGATACAGCAACCTAACTTTTTGAAATACACTTTCATAAAGCAAATCTACTTCCGTGTTTAATAACAAGAGTTTAATCTGTATTGGGTTCTATTAAAAAGATGCAGTGGGAAGAGTTTTAGGTTGCATTACTTTGTAAAACTAAAGCAAAACAAAAAGAAACTTATCAAGACATACAAACCAACCAATTTCTAATAAGTATTCTAGCTAACGGTATACATTATGCTTAATTAATCAACATGGAGAAGCAGGTGTATCATCTTGCCCTCCTTTGTGTTGACTACAAAAATTAAACAGTGCTTTTGAAAAGCATTGAAAAGGCTAATTAATTAGTGCTATTGATACAGTAATTATAGGAAACATTATTATTATTATAATCTGTTGACAACAATATGAAATCAAGGCTGCCAGTTCTTTAGCTGGTGTTGGCCTTCATATGCATCAGGTTTTTCCCAAGAACCCAGGATGTCATTGTGTATTGGCAATGATATCATTGCCAATGTGTAGATCAAAAAAGTGCAGCCTTTCATAACTGACAGAGGAAAGTTTTGTTTAAGAACCATGGTGGCCCAGTGGTTAAAATGAAGTATTGCAGGCTAGTTCTGCCAACTGCTAATAGTTCAATTCTCCCCAGCTCCAGGTTGATTCAGCCTTCCATCTTTCCAAGGTTAGTAAAATGTGGACCCAGATTGTTGGTGGCAGTTTATTGACTCTGTAAGCTACTTAGAGCGGGCTATAAAGCACTATGAAGCTGCATATAAGTTTATGCCATTATTATTTAACTGCAGATTTTGTAAGTGCCATTCAAGACTTTTGGGTGTGACATCCATTGGGACAACCATGGCCAGTTTATCCCATAATTATTCAATTTTGATTTTCAGATGTTGATACTTGTGATCTTCTCCAAATCTTTGCCTTTTATTCTACTGATGCCTGGTATTGCTATATCAATTTGTCACCATTTCTTCTTTTTCAACCAGTTATATCTGGGTGTTATGGGCCAAGACTTTATTGTAGAAAGGGGACATCATTTCTATACTTATTATCTGAGAGATATATCAGTAGAATGTGTCATCAATGTATTAACAGGCTTCTCTTTATAACATTCTTCTCTATACATAGTAAGATGACAATTGAAATTCATTAGGCAAAATAACTGTTGTCAGAATGAAAGGTATATCAGTTAATTTACAGCTGAAAAGTAATATATATATTTTCTTCAAACCAGGACTCTTTTTTTAAAAAAGCATGACACCTGTCTAATTTGCTGGGGAAAAAATGAAGTTATTTCATTCGTGAAGTAGGTGAAAATGATGATACATTGAATGGTGCTTGTTAGTCATGTCTGATAATGTTTCTTTTATTACTGAGTTCTCTGAAAGCTGAACTATAGGGCATTTGAATAATAGGGATATAGAAAGTCTCTAGGACAAACAATTAATCAACCTATGTAAGATGATGTATAAAATTTGGGGAGGAAGTCTACAATTCTAGCCATCCTAAAATCTCAACTAAAAAAGTGTCCTGGCTATTTTTATGATGAATAACATCCATGTTAATAGATGGTGGAAAATTCTACTATTCTGAAATTGGTTTCTATTTTTGCATATGAAAATCTGAGTGTTTTAGTTGCAGAATTTAGATGCTACATATTTATTTATTTATTTATTTATTTATTTATTTATTTATTTATTTATTTATTTATTTAATGAGGTTCTGGGCCTCCGTGCATTTCTTGATAGACAGTTCTTTTTTCTCTTTTTCTTTTTTTTTTTAAGAAAATTGTCCTTTAGGTGCATTTATTTTTCAAAATGTCACTTTTGTCCTTTATTTTGGTCATTTAACTTTTATTGCATAAATGGTACCTCTTAATACACAGTGTTTCCACTGATGAAGAAATATTGCTACAGAATAGTCTTTTTAAAAATAAAATGTTATTTTAAAAAATAAATATAGATATTTTTATTAGAATATGCATTTTTGTAAAAAAAAGTTCTTGGTTTTAGTTTGGGCCTAGGATTCAAGCAGGAGGATAGATGGAGAAAGTTACTTTTTATTATGGTTTAAGCATTTAGCAGCCCTTGCCCAAACTATACCAACATTTTATACACACACATATACCTATACATATACATATACATATATAGATACATATACATATGATTGATTGAATAAGCCAATAGTCTTTCTTTTTGCTTTTAAAAGTCTTGATGGTTATTTGTTTTAACTAATAGCCCAAAAGCTGCTTGGTTTGTTTTTATTATTTTTTAAAAATTCTTTTACAGTTGTAACATATCTTTTCTGTAAGTTGAAGGTAAAAAAGAATTGTCCAAGTAGCTCTTTTGAGTTGAAATCCACATATCCAAGTCATTCCTCTAGTTTAATATCTTTGTGTCCCTTGTAGCTATTAAAACATAAGCCAGTTTCCTTTGTAAGTCCCATGTCACATCTTTGTAGCATTCCTATAGTGTGACATTTGGCCATTTTTATCCAAAACACTCTGATTCTCAGATACATTCTCACCCACCTTTTCTTCTAAAGAAACGTTTATAGTAGCAGATAGCCTTTAAAGAAAGTCCTAAGTACATTGTTGCTAAATAGTCTTGAATTCTTCCAGAGTTAAAATATTTTTCTCCATTCTGTATCAATATATTTATTCTCCTTTAAATATAATTTTCAATCCTTTCTGGTTACCTCTGGTGACCAGCCTTCAGGTGTCCTCCTATCATTTTTTCCCCCTAATCCATAACATTTTCCCATGGAAAGATTTCTTGCAATTAAATTCAAAATCTTCATCTATTTTAATGATATTTTTAAATAACCCACAGGAAGAAGAGTCATAATTAGTTTTAAAGTCTTATTTCTATTTGCAACTTCCCAAAATCAACTTTTTAGTCCTCTTTTTATTTTTTATATCAAAATAAAATATTTGTCTTTAAGTTCTTAAGTTTACATGAAACTTCCTTCACTGAGGATTGAAAGAGAATAACATGGTATAATAAAAGCTCTCCTTCTGAAGGTTCTTAATATCTAAAAAGTGGTTAACAAGCCATTTCCACAAATGATTAAGCAAGCAGGTGGGCAAACCCAGTGGAACTGTTTTTATATTTTTGTGGGGGGGTTTGTAAGGAGCACCTGTGAGCAATATGATTCACTTCTTGAAGCAGAGAGTTCAAGGAGCCAAGCCATGTACCGACTGCTCTCTGCACAGAAGCTGTCAGCTCCATTCACTACAGAGCTATCTTCAGTCTGCCACTGTTTTCCCGGAAGTCCTGCTAGGATAGTATTTCTCAACCTTTGCAATTTTAAGAAGTATAGATTTAAATTTTGAGAATTACCCAGACAGCATGTTTGGAATTGGAATCCATGCATCTTACAGTTTCTGAGGCTGGAAAACTTTTCACTAAGAGAAAATAAACATTCATACATTCTATTGCAGATATTGTATAGTGGGGTTCAGTAAGCAAGAAGCAGACCAGCATAGCTGCAACAGCATTTATTGACTCAAAACTGGAACTGAGGAACAGCAGGCAATTGCCCGTAATTTATACTCTTGGCCCAACAGGGCCTTAACTAATCATAATATATGAAAAAGCCCGCCCAGATATGAATGTTCTAAGTTTCCCTCCAAAACAGTTGGGATTAACAGTTGGGGTCATCTAAAGGTTGGTTTCACTTTAGCATGGTTAGCAGTTAGGGTGAACTAAAGGTTAGTTAGTTTCACTTTAGCAGGGCAACACAACTATCTATATACACTCAATACATAACCGCAGGACTGATTACATTTGAAGTGGGGAGGGGAAAGACTCATTGTTTTCTCCTCTAGGTGCTTATACTATATGGCTATTTTTATTTTTATTTTAGAATTGTTGTTAGAATCCATACAAAACTGTTAAAGCTTAATTATTGGTCAGCTTTGATAAAGATGATCTCCCTGCCTCTATCCTGTCTGTGGGTTTACATGCTTCTGAAAAAACAACATAGAATCAAGATACTTTTTTTAAAAGGTGGTTTTCATCAATTTGACACAAAAACAATGTTTCTGTTGTAAAAGTTACTTGTTTTCTTTCCGCAGATGCATATTGATTGAAAAGGATTTATCAGCATGTATTGTCAAAAATGGATTTCTTTTGCTTTGATCCTCTTTCATGTGGGGCCATGTCTTCCCTCCATGCACAATTGTAATACTAAGGACATGGAACAAGGTTTGATGAGATCTCAGAGTGTGAAACATAGGCATGTTCAGAGCTTGCTGGTTGCCCAGGAAGAAATGATGTCAACACTTCCTTTGAAATTGGGCCAGGTATGGTAACTCTTCTGAAAGAAGATTAGCAAGAAACTGAGGTATTGATTGGTATCTGGCTGCTTGACTAAGCTTTCCTTTAATCTGGTCTGGTGAGAAAGATTTTTTTCTTGAAATGTTTTTCTTGTGTTATACTGCATATGTAGCAAAATAGAATGATCTATAAAAGACATATAAGCACAGAAGCATTAACTACTATTTTCCTAAAGGTTCTCATTTAAATAAATCAGGAGCAGTTCTGTATCTACTTTTATTTAGGCATATTGGTTCTCCATATAGAATGTAGATTTGGCTGGGAATATGGTGGAGTGGCACATCAGGCAGCAAAATCAATTAGATACCACATTGAGTGGTACTGTCAGTGATATCAACCTGTCTAGCAAGAGAACAACTCTGGCATGACTCAATCTCCATCAGGTAGTAATAGTTTTACTGTTTATATTTTGATTTCTTTTAAAAAATAAATAAATAAAAGGTGCTATCCTTCTGTAGAGATTCACCAACTGGTTACTGGCATTTTCTCATTGCTGCCAGTCCCTTGTGGTTATCTGGGCTTCCGTTTTGGCAATTTTGGGAATGTGAGCTCCATTACCACTAGTAAGGTATCTTGGAAAATCTACCCCAAGTGTTGGTATTCCTGGTCAGTAAGACAAATTTGTGGAACCCTTTTTGTCTTGTAAAAATAAAAATAAAAACAGTTAATTCATTATCAACATCAGGCCATTGATTTTGAGCCTTGTTACCATTGTTGTTCAGTTTTGGTTCTTCATCAGAGTAGACACATAGCACAAGGAATGAGTTACCAGTATTTTAGCTGGATATTTTATTATGTTAAGTAGTGGCTAATTTACTCATCATTAATTTTTAATGATGCAGATTAATACAAAATCCTTTTACCAGTAAGGCAGCTCTAGGCCCCTGCATGGTTCATTACTTTAATGTGGCTTTGCCACAAGGAGCAATTATTTTTTATCCTTAAAATAGTTACTGGTTGCACATTTGCTATTTTTTACTCCAAATTCTCCCTCCTCTTCCCCTCTTTTGCTCCTCCTCTCTTCTTTTGTGTCCTCCTTCTCTATTGCTGGAAAAAGCAAACCGAACATGTAAACAAACACAAACCTAAATCCATTTTTTGATCTTTAGATTTTGCAACCTTTTCTGTAAGGCAACTTTCAAGTTGAATGAATGGCAAAAAGTTTAACCACTAATTAACTGGCGCTAAAATTTAATTGGGCCCAAAGGGTGAAGTACTCAAAATCCATTAATTACTTTTCACAGCTTTTCAAAGCAACCATGGTGGAAGAATGATGACTTATTTCAGAAAGGGCAAAGAGAAACATACATTAAAATGTGTGTATCCATAAACGTGGTATCCTTTTAGAATGTACTCATGCTATCCGATGGTTTGCCTTTTAAAAAATCAACAAAAGAGTAAGGAAATTCAAATATGGATTTTTAATCTGAATGCCAAAGAAAAAAGTGACTGCTGAACGGTTTGACCCACTTAAAGGATAGTGTACATAGAAAATGAAGAGTGGATTTTTCAGTGAATTTCTACAGTGCATTTATAACAATTGTTGACGGTTTCCTTTGAATATGAATAATAGACTAATCCTAACACATCAGACCAATGTTCTGTTTATTCTGACAACCTGGTTGGGAGCAGAGGAGAGACTTAGCTCTGTATGCCATGTGATTATTATTCACCATGGCACTTGTAGGCCTACTAAGAAAAGACATGTTCCACACTTGGAATGATTAGAAATGAACTCAAAAATAAAAGTATCCTAAATATACAACTGCAATAAGACATTTCAAATGCTGTATACATTTCTGGCCATATACTTCAGAAAGCATATGATAGAACCGGAAGAGTTTTGTTTTTTTTTTAAGCAACAAAACTATTAGGAAATAGAACAACTTCTATATAGAAAAGATTACAACTTTGGGTGCTTCTTAACTAGAATCCAGCAAAATAATGGAGACAAGGTGAAGATAAAAAAAATCAAGCATGATACAGAATTTGGAACTTTTAAAAGGAGCTAAATAAATTCATAGAGGGTAACTCCAGGTCTGATTGACTGTATAATACCTCCTTGAATCATTGGTAGTAAATTTTAAGCACTCAAGGTAGAGGATACCTACTGCTTATGAGTTTGCCAAATAATAGAGAATTGGCTACTGGATGATGCAGAATGCTGGAGTAAACAGATCTTTGGTTTGGTTTATGAAAGTTCTTTGATCTTCTGCTTCAAAAATCCAGAAGTAGGATCAAGGTCAAAGCTGGACACATGTGCAGAGGCCATATGTGGAAAATCAAAATTAAATTATAGATCATGCTTAGATATTTAGTTCTTTCAGCCCAGAATTTCTGTGATTTGTTGGAAATAGATCAGAAGCAGTATGAGAGTAGAACATGTATCATTTTGCAATGTCCAGGCATTGGGACAGAAGTAAAACAGCTTCATTTGGCTAGACAGTGACACAGATATATAACTGGATATCATCCATGATTTATAGTATCACCCATTGGCTTCAGGAAATATTTAAAAAGAAGGGAGGGAGAGAGAGTAAAGCCCTGAATCCTCTTGTTTGTTGTTGTTTGACCTATCATCTCTTCGATTTGGCATTAAATATTTGTTAGCCCAAATGTCATATTCTACAACTGTTTGTTTTTAAGAATTTTCTTCCTGTGAATCAGAAACAAACACACTAACAAGTTTGGGCAGACGAGCAATGCATCAGTTCACTTGCAACTGAAATGAGAGATTGTGTCTGTAATGAAGAGGAAGGAGAATGACGGTCAATCATGCGCTGGTGACCTCGCGCCTTGATTACTGCAATGCGCTCTACATGGGGCTGCCCTTGGGTACCATGCGGAGGCTTCAGCTGGTGCAGAATGCGGCCACGCAAGTGGTAAGGGGAGCTTCCCGATACTCCCATGTAATACCTCTACTCCGTGAACTGCATTGGCTTCCGGTTGCCCTCCATGTGAGATTCAAGGTGCTGGTTATGACCTATAAAGCCCTGAATGGC
>JANHFR010001329.1:30737-41348 GCA_032468015.1 Mimophis mahfalensis | reverse complement strand
ATGGCTTCTTAGATGCAGTTCAAGGTCTGGCCTTATTATTTTTGTTTCAATTTCACAAACTACTGCAAAATATAATTTGATATATTTCTTGTACAAAGAACTATTTTTTGAACAAAGATTTGGGATAACTTTTGAGTAACACAATCCCTCATGCATTACTCAGTTTTGACTTCCACATTAATCCCCAAAGTATTGGTCCCATTAGCAGCTGACACTGCAATTCACAAAGATTAAATTTTTCAAGAATTTTTACTGAGAATGATTCATGGAGCTGTAGGCTTGTTAACTTGTTTTATCATATGTCTTTTTTATGAATTTTTGACAGTATAAATTAATAAAGGTACTTAGAATCACAATATAAACAAACAACCTGTAAAATTTCAGTATATATTTATAAGTTGCAGGAAGGAAATAAGACAATGCATGATTTTTGTGTTACACTCTAATTTTAAGCCAGTTTAAAATTGCAGGAGATAATAAGGAACTTATTGTTGCTTTCTGTACTCTGGTATATGCAGTGAATCTTCCAAATGTCTTGTTACATATTATCATCTCCATTAAATAATAAATAAACTGATGAAATTGCAACAGTGATGCAGTGTCAGAAAACACTCCAACTGTTATGTTAAAATTATAGGAAGATGATTTACGTTAGCATAATCATTCATTGCTCATAAAACAGATGGACTTCATCTTCAGATTGTTTAAGAGATTTGTAGGCTTTGAACTGAGTTTGAATGCTTGTATGTCCACTCAGTATTATGGCTATGCTTTTGCTATCAATAGAGCTAAGCTAGCATGCTTAGATCAATGGCTGAGCTTTATTGTTGCCCAATAAAGTCTGTACTGAGGACAAGGATATTCAACAAAGACAGAACCATCCAATTCACAGAAGGTAATAAAATGTGTCATAATAATTCCCTCTGAAAACATTATTTGAAAAACATTTTTTTTCATTGACAATAAACAAAATGTCAAAAGGGAGCAGGTGTGAAATAGTCTTACCTAATAGACAGGCTTTAAAATCTCACTGAATTTTTAATAGGTATGTCAGCTACTTCTTTACTTTGCTCTGAATGGGAGGAAGATGTAGATAAGATTACAGCATTTATAAGGATGCTGATCATTATAACCTTAATCATAATAATTGATACTGGTATGTTTTCAAAATCCCAAGCCAGCCTGAAGAATTAACTTTGATATATGGAATGTAACAGATGCTTTTATATGTTGCTTTGGTCATATAAAACATTGATTTCTAACTTCCTGCCCTCATTTTAAGTCATGTTCCCTCCCTGTTCTTCAGTTATATGAAGTACTCTCCCCCCACAGCCCCGCTCTCTTTCTGTGTGTGAGAGAAAAAACTATCTTATGTGAGATTGCCCAATTCAAAACTATAGAAATCCCCTCTTCTGGTGGAATAGTCCAACCTTATTTGATTTTTATTAAAAACAAGGGAACAAGGGAATTTTGTCATATTATGATCTAATGTGGGAAAATCAAAACTAAGGTTTTGATTTTCATTGCAATGGAATGACTTTTTTTTTTCAGACAAGATAGCGGTTTATACAGGTCTCCTACACTAAATTTGATACAGGAAGAATAGGGATTTTTAATTAATTTCCTTGCATTTTTCTATGAAAAAGATTTTTAACTTTGTTGTGATAAAACCTGTACCATAGTCCCAAAGGTAGGAATTACTTTTGCCAAATTTTAACATATAGCCTCCTGGTCTTTTGTGGAAAACAAAGAGTTGTGTTCATAAAAAAATAGTGATACCCTAAATTATATGTACCTCTCACTTTATCCTGGACTCAGATTTGAACAACAAAATAACATAACAATCTCATACGACAAATAGGATCAAAGATTGAGTTCTGTGACATGATACTGAGATAAATGAAGGTGTGTCATATAAAAGAGTATCGAGACCAGAGAAGTTCAGGAAATTCAGGGGTAACAGACATGTGTTCCTTTTATTAAAATTCCTGAAGTGAGAAAGCATTGGAATAAAAGCTTTAAATATCCATTCCAATTCTATAATTCTTGGAACTTGATAATATTTACATTTTCTAATAAATGCAATTAGCTTGTTTGGCTAGATCAGCAACCATTAGGTAGAACTGGTCTGATATTCCTTGGTTCATAAGCCATCTTTCTTTCATCAAAATGCCATGGTTGAAGAAATCAGAAAAAGAAATTATACAAAGATACAAAAGTGCTAAAAATTGCCTTAGTTTTAGATAAGTTGTTTGTTTGTAGACTTCTGTCTATATTTAGTTCTGGAATGGAATCTAGCAAAGGTTTCATTAATGGTCATTTTTACCTGGAGGGCATCTTTAGATGAGCCAGAATGACATTAATTCATAACTGTCTTACGTGTAGTTACTGTATATACCACAGTTTGAGGTTAAGAGACTAGTCAATGGACAATGATGTTGTTCAGGAATTGAGGAATCAGTTATAATACATATAAGAAGCAGCAAAACATTGCAACTAATCTAACAGAAGGCAGATATTAAGATGACCAAAGAAATGTCCAGAAGGTACAACTTTCATAAGCAAGACATTTCTCAAGTGGTGTGTGTGTTTCATCACAGTCACTCCTAGTGTTCAACCAACCATAGCTGATTTTCTTGGGGACTACAGGATATTCCTAAGTATATCACTAATCCAGAAGTACTCTTCCAAACAATCTACCACTTCTCTCCCCTTTCTGGAATTAAACTCATGGTCAGTGATGCTGTACAGGTTGGTGTGACACTTTTTCAGGAGTTGAGCCCTAGCAGTGATAGCAGATTATCTCACCAAGGTTTCTGAACCAAAATTTAGCTGTTGTGGACTGGTAGGACCAGAAAAAAGGCCCTTGGTAGTGGTCCCTACTCTATGGAATGTCATTCCATAGTTCAAAGTTTCTTTGGCCCCTACTCAGCAGCTTTTCAAAAATGCCCTAATAACATAATTCCATCATCAAGTCTGGAGATCACAAATGGAGACTGAACTGATCAGATTTGATTGAATTGTTGCTGCCATGGGGTTGGAGTGGGGTTTTTTAAAAAATGGGTTTTTATTATGTGGTGGAGTTTTCAAGAGTTGTAAGCTGCCCAAAATTGCCTTTGTTTGGATTGGATAACTATTTAAATTTGTTAAATAAATAAGCATATCAGTGATAAAGCAGGGTTTTGTACAAAATTTCCCTAAAGTATGAATGGATTATTTATTTTGAAAAGATTTCAGAAATATTTACTGCTGCGATATCTTCACAGCTATTATCTAAATATCATTCCACTCCAAATGTTACTAACACAGGTTTTCCTTAGCAATATTTATTTTCTTATAAACTGCTGAATTACAATCTCTTTCATAACTTTTTTTCCCCCTGTTGAACCAAAGTGTCTCCTGTAACTGAAATCAATCCTAGATTTCCCCCACCCCTATATTTTCTGGAGATGATCTTTGGAAATGTTGGGATGAAGATAATATCATTGATGAGACCCTATTACAGCATGATTCAGACTCCCCCATTTTACATTGAAAGTTCACAAAGAACACAGCATATGCTTCATTGTGGCTATTTGTACAGTGAAAATGATGAGCTATGTCCTTAACTCTCATTGCATTCAAGTACCATGAAGCAAAATAAAGCTGCTTGAATTGAATTAACTGTTTCTGAGTAGATTTAAAGAGGATTGGTTGAACCATTTCTGTTGCTTTAGCATTTTTGTTTTTGCATAGGGCATCTTGATATTATCTTCCTGGTTCCTAGTACCAGTTTCGGGAAGAAGGGCTACTTAATAAAGAAGCAGAAAACTTTGAAACATGGGCTAAATTAACTTCTGAAATATCAAATCAATTGAAAGCCTTCAGGAAACTGGCATTTGGTATGTGCAAGAGAACACTGTTCTAGTAGAAATTTGCTTTTTTTTACCCTTAGGAATAAGTCTGCTTTTGTGATTGATTTGTTTTCTTGAATGTTTTTCATTTGAAATCCTGGATTGAAGGTTGATAGGTTTTTTTCCCTCCTTCCAAATAGCTATTTTAATTCTAGATTTGACTTCTTTGAACACTGTCATGAATATACGTAAAAGGAGATTATTATTTTTGGAATATGTTGCTTGACATAACCCCACTGAACTCAAGGAAGCTTCAAAGATTTCTATCAAGACAAAAAGCTTGTTTCAGTTTTTCTTAATACATTAGAAATTGTCAGTTGACATATGCCTTTAATCTGCTTTAGGGTTCATATAGATTTCATCACATTGTGCTGTTCAATCCTGTTTATATTTTGAATTATAGTTTCACATATACTAGATAACTCACATAACACTATACATTTTTCCCTCAAAGTAAGGAACATGAAAAATCTTAAACATCTATTTTCTTGTCCTCAATTTTTTTAAAAAATATAATATACATATGTTTAAATATGAAGATATTGAAAGCATAATTTGCTTTAGATTTACGTCTTTAAACCATGAAATCTTTTCAATTGTTCTGGCATTTTTCAGAATCATCATTCTTCATCAGGACTTGTGAAATGAACACTGCTTTACCATTCAGGCTTTCATTATTCCAAATGGACAAACACTTCTGATAATCCTTTACCTTTATGCTGGAGAGCTCAATCAAATAAATAGCAGCTTTTGCAAATATTTGCATGTTCAACATGAATATCTACATCAGTAAAATCATGCCATCTTCCACACAAGCTGTGACCCTAATAATGCCCATGAAGACTGACTGTTTGCACAGCTGCAGATGGAGACATTCTTGCTGCAGACATTCACACTCAGCATGAGAGACCATACAGTGACCAAGGTCATTAAAACAAGATTGGTAGGAGGTACTGTATATCTGTTTGGGGCAAGCAGAGTGGAGTTATGCCAAGTGTTTTTATATTGAGTACTACAGATAATGAGCCATGGGTCACTCCACCAGAAAATGCTGGGAGGGAATTAATTTAATAAACGTTAATCCATCCCTCCTCCCCCCACTTTTCTCTCTCTTGCCAAACTAAAATAAGAGAAAGTCAAAAGGCAGAGTTAAAAAAAAAAGGGGGGGGGGAGAAAAGAGTAAAATGAAGAAGAATAAATATATAAAGTTACTTCCAAACTTCATCACAAGTATAAACATGCTTGGTAGCTCTTCACCCCATAAGGTTATAAACAGATATCGCTTTCCCCCATAACCTATTCTTTATAAGGAGACAAAACACTGACTGTTCCATCTGAGATGAGCAAAATATCCAAAAGAGTTTCCAGAAATACATAAAAATATGACCTATTTTAATCCTGCTTAAATAAACGAACTTCAAATTTGTTCCTTTTACCTCTGAAAATGCTAATCTTTAGTTCATTCAACTATTTTCATAGGACTTGATTTCTCTTTAATTGTTCTTTGATCCCTTTGTCTCCCAATACTCAGTCCTAAGGACAATCACTGTCTTGTGATCTTCTATGTGTTTATCATATAAGTGGGATTGAATGAACTTGTGGTCCCATATGGAATTTTCTATAATTTTAACATAACATATAACCCTTTAACATGGGTCAGTCCCATGATATAAGATAATGCAACCCATTTTGACAGATGTGAAATTCATATGCATAGCAAAAGCCACATTAATTGATTGCTGTGCTTAAAGTTTCACACACACACTCGCGCGCACACACACACACACACACACACATACACACACTCTTAGATGGAGATGGAGGGAGAAGGAGAGGGAGAGGGAGAGTGGGAGGGAGAGGTAGAGAACAAAGTGGACATGCTTCCAGAGAACATTAGGAAGAAAACTGCCTTTTCCCTCCTTAGCATAAGGACTGGTGGAATCTTGACTAGTAAATAAACAAGCACACAAATTGTGCACAGGCTACCAACAATAAAAGCAACACATACAAAGATGCATGCATTTTTAAAAAAAAAATAGAACAAAAAAATGAAAGTGAACAAGATATAGCTGTTCCTATAATAAAGAAGAACAAAACAGTATTTTGCCTGGGAGCACTGAGGTCAATCAAGAAGATCACAGTCTCTCAAGGAAAGCATCTCTAAATTCATCTCTTTAGGATATGGACTTTTCCTTCAGGCTTTAGGGAAGACACTTAACCCTACCCAGTCCTCAGGAGGGTCAAACTCAAATCTGTCACTTTGATCTGTCAGCTGTGTATAGAAATAGCCATCTAAAGAAGTAAAGATACCCCCTAGACACAGTGGATATTGGCTAGTCTGCCTTCTCAGTTGTGATTTTGCTTGAAGCACACAAAAAATGTTGCCTTATTTTTAACATTGACTTAGGCAGCACAATGTCTTGAGATAACCTTATTCAAATTACTGTAATTTCAATAGCAAAGTAATGGAAAAGTATCTCTTCTCTGAGGGAAAATAAATGAACCTGAGTTCACACAAGCCAATGCAATTTCAAAGACATTTAAACCCTTCCAGTGTTTTCTTTAAGGATGTAAAGTGAAATGAGCAAGTATTTTTAGAATATTGTACTTTTCCAGTTTTTGTAATCCTTCCTCCCTTATTTACCACTCTGGAGGTCTTCACATACCTCTGTTCATCCTTGTCATTTCCTGTCCCAAATATTGCTTTGTCAAAAGAGAGAAATCCTTAAGAATATGTATATCATCAGACTCTGAGAGAGACAGCTCCACCCTATAGTACAAATAAGGTTTTCTCATGGTGTATGCTTATGTGTCAATAAAAACTGCATCCTCTCAGTGCAATGCAATCTAGATTTGGCCCAAGAAAAAGCTCTGCGCCATGGATGGGACATGATATTATCTAATGAAGAAGACAATGGATTTGCCCTACCAAAATGTTTTGCATCACCTGAAAGCCCTTCTGTATGGAGAAGAAATCATGGCCTCTCAGCTAGGTCTTGATGAGAGGAACCACTGGGAAGTTTCTGTTCAAGTGCATATGCAGAAGTCTGTATTGCTTAACAAAAGAACTTAAGTAGCTTAAATACCATAAAGTACATATCAGACACAATAATGATCACTAATACTTACACAGAAAGCAACCAGCTTCATGTATGCTCCTTAAGGTCCTTGGGATGCATGTAGTTTAGCAGGTGCCACATTGGAATCATTTGTCTGTATCTCCGACAAGTCTTGTCTCCCAAAGTAAAAAGACGATCCCATGATGAGCAATGCAATGCACTTGTGTGTTCTTGACTCCTATTTGACACTGTATTACACATCCCTGAATTATGAAATATTTAAACTGACAGATCTAATGTAGTGACAGGGAGAAATGTCCAAGGGCACCTTTGTTTTCAGCAATAGGTCACCTTACAGTGCATTGCAAGTGTGCTACTTTCCCCATTACTTCTTCCACAGATAGTTCCAATAATGCTTTTAAGTCAGTTTTCTTCCCCAGCAGACAGAAAATACTTTTATCTTATTTAATTAGAAAGCAAACAAAAATAAACCAGTCAGTAGAACTGATAGTTTTCTCTCAAACTGCAGTTATATTTTTGATCCATTATAGACAAATGGCAATAATGATTGAAGCGAGAGGTACCATGTCATTTGAAATGGAGTTTAAATTGAGTTGGGTGGTGAGGAAAAGAGTAAATGTGGATGAACTTCATTCACTTGTAATTTTACCCTTTCAAGCCACATTTGACTTTTGAACCCTTTGATTTGGGATTCAACGATTTAGACATTTATTTGCCCAGTTCTCCTTTATATGCACAAACACACAAACTTTGGAGAAAATATAAATGGACAAAATGACCTGCAAAATTTATCAATTAATAGATATAAGAAGTCCAGATAAATTTTTTATGCATTTTTAAGAAACAATGTAAATTTAGGATACAATGAATTAATATCAAAAAAATGAGAAATTGTGAGGTCACACTGAACATTTCCTCCTATCACAAGTTAAAATCAATTAAACCATTAACAAATATCTTAATACTCATTAAAAAGGGATGGTTTAAAGACACTACAATGTTTTAGAAAGCATACCCAAAGGATTTCCTTTTCTCTCTCTCTCTCCCCTCTCCCTTTTTCCGTGTGTATTAACAGTGTGTTAAAGACTTGAGCAAAAGATGCAGATAGCTCATTACTTCATCATGGGATCTGAATGGTCTTCTTCCAACCCTGAAGTTCATGGTTAGTTAATGATTTCAAATAATATAGGTCATATTTATTAAAGTTTCAGAATCTGTCCAGCAATCTAATATTTCAAAGCTTACACCATATAACAAAACCTCTCATTTTCTAATGGAATGTCTCAATGGCTAATTTGTGACTATGTTTTTTTAACATCTCCAATTAATGCTTCCCCATCATCTGCATTATAGTCCCCTCTGAAATATTTGTCAAATATTATCATATTCTTCCTATTCAGCATCCTTTTTTCCTTGACTGAAAAAACCAACTCTTATATACAGGTCTACTAAAGTGTTAAAATCTTTGAAGTGAATTTAAAATGACGTAACTTAAACCAGATAGTTTATTCATCTTTCGGGTGGAAAATAAAGTCATATTTGTATGTAATATAAAAAGAAAAAGATATTGGGGGGAAAATACAGTGTTGAAATATTTTCTTACATAACGTGACAGGAAAAAATAATAAAGAATATAGGTTCTTAATTTTAAAAAGGAAATTGCTTTTCATTTTGCTTTTCTATCCTCTAGAAACCTTTTCTTTTTAATAAACAACCCTAGTAAACTTCCAATCTCTGAATTTCAAATAACCCTCCCATGATTGAAATGGTACCAAGAATTCCAGATAAATTTTATAAAAGAATTAGGGAAACAATTGCAAATCAAAATTGAGCATGAAAAACATGGTGTAAATAGCAATAATCAGATACAGTATTGGGGCATTTCCCCCCCTCCAAGCTTTATATGGTTACTATTCAAGCAGTATGCTTCATTACTTGGTTTAGTTTGTTTATTTCCACTTTTGATTTAATCTGAACCAAGACTAGAGAAATTACAATATATACAGTATGTATTCTGCTACAGTAGCTGAATATTCACTATAGCTCAATTAGCTTACAAAAAATATAATAATATTTTTAATAATAAAAATATAATAATAAAAATATGCTTAGGCTCCACAAGTCACAAACACCAGTGTACTTTACACATATTTATAAAAGATTCTGAGATACTCAATTATATACATTATTACTAATTAAAAAAAAACACTCACTCAGCCCTTGGATTAACATCATAAAGGGAAGGAAAAATATGAAGACTATAGACCCTCGGTGAACTCTAGATGAATAGAGAACTCTAGAGAAACAGTGGAATGCAGAATAGATAAATGTGAACATTTTCATTTCATTTCATTTCATTTATTGGGATTTATATGCCGCCCTATCTCCTGAAGGACTCAGGGTGGCTCACAACAATAAAACTGTAAACATATAAAAAAGTTAAAAGTGAATTAAACTAAACAATCCCAATTAAGATCAAAAATAAGTTAAAATACACAATTAAAACAACCCCACCCCCTCCACATCAGCCCAGGCCGGTCTGATGGAATAAGAGAGTTTTCAGGTCGCGACGGAAGGAACAGCGATCGGGGCCCAACCGGAGCCCTGAGGGAATTTTCCCTGTTTCATTTGCTTAATTGTTAATGCAAGGCATACCTTTTCATCAGTGTTGTGGATTATGAGTAGTTCAGAGTACTAAGAAAATAGAAGGCTATTATGAAAAGAATTAATAATGTTTATTGTGAAGGAGAACATTTTGCTTAGGTCTTTTCTGGACAGCATCATTCCTAGTCAATTGACAGCTGCTTGAAGCAGACCTGCTGATTGTTTTGATGACCTTGGAATACAAGGATAGTGAGTCAATTGTGCTTTCCCTGCAGGTATCCAAGAAGACTCCACAAAGAAAATTGTTCAATTAGTCCCTCTTTCAAGTTATCGCTGTCCTGAAGCAATAAAAAAAATGTCATCTCCATTTCACTTGAAAAAAAATGGTTATGCCATATGATAATATTATTAATAGTAATATTAGGATACTTGTGGTGCAACTGCGTGGTTAGCAAACCAAGTCATCATTCTTCCTGTGTTGAACATCTTAAAGCTCTGAAGACAGCATGTTGTCATGTTTTCAGTTGTTTATTTTTTTCCTCAGTGGGTATTGGAAGTATACAACCACACTTGCAGGTCAAAAATGTGGGGCCAGGGGCAAATTGCTAATTCCAAACAAAGGGGACACTTTTCTAGATTGTGGAAAATAGAAGCAGTTATAAAGTTGCTTCTGTCCCATAAAGGAGAACATTTTGTAGCTCTGGGTTGAAATGAGGGGTCCTTGGTGTTCTCTGAACTTGGTTGTTTTCTTATAGAAAACTATTGTTATGCGCAGTGATGGCAAGCCTTTTTGTGATTCCATGCCAAAAGTGTGCACATGCACACCCATGAATACCCACATGTGCCTACACCCATAATCCAGTGTATAAATGACCCCCGCAAATGCACATGCAACCCCCCTGCACATGCACGCGTGACTCCCCACATTCCCCTGCCCCCACGCACACACAATGTAGCAGACCGGAAAAACAGCTGATCTGTGCTGCCACACCAATCATCTGAGCTTCAAACCAGTAGCTAAATTTAACGAACGG
>JANHFR010001323.1:194030-205142 GCA_032468015.1 Mimophis mahfalensis | reverse complement strand
CCTCAACCTGATTTCCTCCCCCCCCCGCCCCCCCCCCCACTTCTTTGGGTACTCATTGTAGTTTCCACAGTTGATGTTTTAGGCAAGTAGTTTTGTTTCTACCCTTCTTGGATAGAGCACGTCACAAGAAACCAAAGAGTAGGAGACCCATTTTATCATCCCGCACCCTATGACTTCACCATAGATTGGGCATTTAGACCATTCTTAATGAAAACCAGAACAGTTTCACACAAAGCAGCCTGAAAACCACTTTCTGGAACTCCTGGGAAAACAGGAGCCCATGATGGGTGACCAGCGGGAAACTCTCCCTCCCATTGACAGGGAAAAATTGGGAGCCTTCAAGGAGCTGATGACTTGCTTCTCACCATTAGACAATGGGACCTAAAGGAGCCTGCTCCCCCAGGGGAGCCACTTACAAGGAACCACAAGGATTCCCTCTGCTTTGCCACTGGCCCTGCAAAGCTGCTGAAAGAGCCACTGATTTTAAATGCAGAATTTTCTCTCTGTGTGGTTATGTTCTCCTCCTGCACTGTGGTCAAAGCAAGACTTTTATTGCTGTTCTTAATGCGTTCTTCTAAGCTACCCAGTGCTGCAGAAGGAGTGGGTGGCATATAATGTTTAAACAAACCAACCTTTTAAAAAAATGTGGAGGAAGGAAGGAAGGAAGGAAGGAAGGAAGGGGCTGCCCAAAGGAACGTGCCTCTCATATGCCAAGCAAAATTTGTTTTCCATATATATTCACATCTTGCTATACAATTAAGATAGTCATGTCAAAACAATTTTTTTGCAAACAAGGGGATGTTTTTGTATAACAAACAGATGTTGGTAAGTATAAAGGGTAAAAATGCTGCCATTCATGACTCTGCTAACCAACCCCTGACAAGTGAGATCTGGCTCAAGAGACACCTGGTAATACCAAGTCATTTCATTATACTGATGAGAAAGGAGGTAAATGAGATAAAATTTGTTGGGCTGATTTTGAGCTCCTTAAGGATCCAAATGGTATAAAGACCAAGGAAGTAAATAAAGCTGTTAAAGGAGATGATGATGAAGGTGATTGTTGATGATGATGGTGATTGATGACAATGCTATCCATTTGTCTGATTTCCGATGATTCTATAGTCCAGCTCTCGTTTTCTGATTTTCTATTGTTTCTTTCAGTTGTTTTATGCTCTGTCTGTTATCTGGCTCCTGTATTTTTGGTGGCCTTGTTTCCCTTTACCACTGACCATTCTGAGCATAACTGCCTGTTCCTGTGAGTTGGGTCGCATGACATGGCCGATATAAGTAAGGTGGACTTTTGGTTTTTTGCCTTCCAGCACATGTCCAGTTTTATACACTTCATTACTTGCTTGTTTGTCACCTTTACTGTCCAAAGAATGTGCAGGAGCCTTCTCCAGCACCACAGCTCAAATGAGTAGATTTGTCCACCTGTCTAGTTCTTTCAAGGTCCAGCTTTCACAACCATAGTTAGCTGTGGGAAACAGGATGGTGCAGATTAATTTGCATTTAATTGCCAGGCTGCTGTTCTTGCTTTTTCATCACAGTCATTATGGCTTAATTTTATTCCATTTAAAGAAAAATACATGCATTCTTGTAACAGGTATAACAGAATAGAATCTGATATTTGTTTCAATTGTTTCTGAGCTATGTGGGAATTCCCTTTCTACATTTTTTCTGATAGATCTTCTTTGGGAAGTTGGTGAATGGAACAGATTAAAATGAGTTAATGACATTATCCTGAGACATTTCAGCACAGCAAGTTGATTTAAATACCTAATTAGGCCATTGCTATAAATCTGTGCACTTAAACAGAGCAATTTTTAAAAAATCAATCTCTATAGCTTGACTACCTCTGCCAAGGATCCTCTGTTTAATTTCCAGTTGTACACAATCATGAATTACACCTCTAAAAGATCTGCCAGTTAAATTTTGAACATTTCAGTTAGCTTATTTTTCAATAGGAAACAAGTGGAGAATTATATATATAGTATATCCATTCGGATGTCTAAACAATCCTCTAACTAGGACTTCTAGTGGTGAAATTTTTATCTGCACATAAAAAGAAAGATATGCTCCACTAAACCTTACATACCCTTAATTATTGGAGAATGCATGGGTGGTTTTTTTTGGATATGGTTATAAAAGTGTATTATGTCCATCAATACAAATTTGCTTAAAAGTAATTCCTACCGAACCTAAATCTCTTTACTTTCAGGAAAATGTGTATACGTTTGCACTTTTAAATAGTCTCAGTTTGCTTGGAGCAGAACTAATTGCCAAAGAAAGTTTTGTTTTCTAAAGTGCAAGCTTAAATCAACTTCACCTGATTATACTATATGATTCAAACCGTGAAGAATAAACCATATTTTATTTTAAAAAGAGAGAGAAAAAGAGACAACCCTGAGAAATGAAAAAAAAAAGTTATTTTTGCTAAATTTCAAAAGTAAATGCTTAGTATCTTCCATGGGGGCAATTTTAAAATCGCTCACATTCTGTCATTTAGAACGAGAAGGTAAAACACATCTGAGAGGAAATGGAGCAGTGACTCCACAATAACCATGGAAATATTAGCCAGTGTGCTAATACAAGTAGTCCTTGACTTACAACAGTTCATTTAGTGACTGTTCAAAATTATAAAGGGATTGAAAAAAGGGACCGGTGGCCATTTTTCACACTTATACAACTGATGTAGCATCCCTATGGTCATGTGATCAAAATTCAGACACTTGGTAACTGATTCATGTTTGTGATGGTTGCAGGGTAACCTGGGGTCATGTGTTCCCCTTTTCCAATCTCCTGACAAAGTCAAAGGGGAAAACCAATTCAATTTGCAACCATGTTACTAACTTAACAGCTGAAATGATTCCCTTAACAATTGTGACAAGAAATGTCCTAAAATGGGGAAGAATTTACTTAACTAATGTTTTGCTTAGCAGCAAAAATGTGGGACTCAATTGTGGATGTACCTCGAGGACTACTTATAGAGCAGGGGTGTCGAACTCAATCCTATTGCAGGTCACTTCAGGAGTTTGTTTGCCCTTATGGGGCCAGGGTGGGCATGGCCTGTCATCGCAGCCAACTGGGTGAGTGTGGCTGGGCTGGGGGTAGCAGGGGCCGGTCCCTTGCCTTCTCCAGGACAGCCCTGTGGCCAACTCTGCAGCCTATGTGCAGGTTGAATCCAGCCCATGTGCTGCGTGCTTGACACATCTGCTGTAGAGCAAGGGAGTTCAGCATACAGAAAGGTGCCAGTAACCTTAATGTCCACTGATGATGACATAGGCATCAGAGCAAACTGAAACTAAATTGAAATGCTTCATGCAAGCTAATGTCAAGAAACCAATGTAACTCTGTTTACTTGCATAATATCAATATACAGAATACAAAATAAAAGTTGGAAGGGACCTTGGAGGTCTTCTAGTCCAACCCCCTATACCCTACAACATTTCAGACAAGTGGCTATTCAGTCTCTTCTTAAAAAAAACTCTGATGATGAAACACCTACAACTTCTGAATGTAAGTTGTTCCACTGGTTAATTGTCCTCACCGTTAGGAAGTTTCTCCTTAGGTCCAGGTTGCTTCTCCCCTTCATTAGTTTCCATCCATTGTTGCTTGTCTTGCCATCTTTTGCTTTGGAAAATAGATCCAATACAAGTATGTAAGTCATGTTTTTTGTGTCATGACAGCAATACGTGCATGCTATCCCTTACCACTCCATTGCATGCCCATTAGAGCCCGATGGTTATTTGTTTGTTTGTTTGTTTGTTTGTTTGTATCCCAACTTTATTATTTTTACAAATAACTCAAGGTAGCAAACATAATACTCTATCCTCCTGCTATTTTCACCTACAGCAAAAACCTGTGAGTTGTTGGGCTGAGAGAGAGTGACTGACCCAAAGGCTTTTATAGCTAAGGAAGGACTAGAATTCATGGTCTCCCAGTTTATAGCCTGGTGCCTTAACCAACAGACCAAACTGGCTTAATCATAAGGTTGTTTTGGATGTCTGTCTCTCTGTTGTGTTGCAACACAGATGTGCATTATCAAATATCAGTGGGGAAGGGATAATGCAAGGAAAAGGATTGCCTTCCACATCAGTTTGAAGGTTTTGCAAATGTATGTAGTTGGTCACTCAATGAAAGATAAGTCGGAGTTAAGGTCCAGTCTAACTAGTCTCTTATGCTCCCATGGCCAATATGCCACTGAAGTCAGTAGATTCTATATTTAAGCATATTTTAAGATTTGACAAGAAGCCCCGCTCTGCAGCTTGATCACGGCCTGTTAGAATGCCATCTGTTATGCAATTGAATCAATGAAATGTAAAATAGTATGAAGGAGATGCCAGGATTAATCTATAGGGGTTTCTTTCCTTTATCTATACTATCTACATGCATTTTGGCTTATAAATGCAGTCTGCTT
This sequence comes from Mimophis mahfalensis, assembly GCA_032468015.1. Lineage (NCBI taxonomy): Eukaryota > Metazoa > Chordata > Lepidosauria > Squamata > Mimophis > Mimophis mahfalensis. Next base: position 200,725 of record JANHFR010001323.1, on the reverse strand, counting down.
GAAAGTGTGAATTTTGTGAATGTCTAAAGATTGGTGGAAGGGCCAGTGAGCATGAGTCACACTTCTCTCCTAAAGCATCCAGCCACATGTTCTACCTAAGACTTCTATAAAGTCATTCATTTTTATTTATTTATTTGTTTGTTTGTTTATTTATTGGTAAATTTCTATAGCTGCCCATCTCACATCTGTGACTCTGGAAGGCTTACGATGTTAAAAACACCAAAGCAATACAACAAATTGCAAATGAAATATAACAACAAAAATCACTGAATATAATTTAAAAAATGCTATTTTTTAAAAAACCATTAAAACTATCTATAAGAGAGCACAATCAAATTTCCTAGCACTACAGACACTTCGCAAGCTCTATGCAGGCCAGATTTCAAAGCAAAATCCTCAGCCTCATCCTTTTGGGAAAGATGGGAAGGTTAACAAGATCAGGGTTACCTTGACCTTGGGAAATGAGGTTCCAGAGGGCAGGTGCTGCAGCGAAAATGGCTGTCCTCTTGGATCAGGTCAGATGAAATTCATTTGTGGACAAGACCTGCAAGTTATACTTTCTATCACATTTGATGGGATGGGTAGATATGATTGGGGAGAGGTGGTCCCTCAAATAACTTGGCCCTATGAATGGATTTGTAGACTTGATCAACACCTTTGAACTGAACCCAGAAGCAAACAGGTAGCAACATGACAAGGTTATTTAAGCATGAGGGATTGTTATCTCATTATACTGCAACTTATTGAATAAAACAGAGTCCGTGTATAATAACTAAACTTGTTTATTATACAAAATAAAGAAACTTTCAGAGTACTTATCAGGTCTGTGTGATCAATGTCCATAGTCCTAGTTTCCTTTAAGTACAAAGTCCTTGGGTGCAACCATCCATGTGACTGGAGTTCAGGATCTTCCTTGGAAGATTGGCACAGGAATTAGATTCCAGCTGAACTGGCTTGCTGCCCAGTGGGCAGCTGTATTTATACACAGCTGTGGCCAGTAGGGGAGTGGTTTCAAAAGAGCGGGAGATTCAAACCACAGATGTCCCTGGGATTGGCCCATTTGAATCTTTTTGAACTACAGACAAATGAAAGAGTACAGCAATCATATGATCAGCATTGTTGACACAACAGAGCAAAAGTGTAACAGGTATTGATCTAAATGTGCACACAGCTGCTCATGCTGTCAGATTTTGCACCAGCTTAAGCCTTTGGTTGCCCCTCAAGGGCAGCCCCATGTGGAACACATTACAGTAATCCATGCAGGAGGTGACCAGGGTGTGAGTGATTGAGTGTAGGGACTTTCCTAACCCAGAAATAGATGCAACTGAAACACAACACCAAGTTACACAAAGGTCCTCCTGGCTATGACTACCAGCAGCTCGTTGAGCAGAAGCTGTGATCTCAGAAGGCCCTCCATATCATTCCTTATGCTGCAGGAGTACAGCACATACCCAGATCCTGGAAACTGCATATCATCAGCACCATAAATATAAATCACATGGCGATACAAGGTCAACTGCACTTTAACAATGATAGAGCAGAAGACCTAAAAGTTAGGAAGAAAGGAGAATACTAAGGCTGAATGCTTTAATACCATGCACCTAAAAAAAAGTGAGGATAATTCCAAAATAGATCCAGAAAATTTTCCACATCATTTGAGAATAAAATAAGGATGCACCATTTTTGTGCAAGGCAGTGTTACAGCTAAGTCTGCCAATCTATACTTCATCAGGAATTGGTCAGAGTATAATTCTGGGAACAGGAAGTCCAACTCATAGGTTAATGATCTGTTCTACAATATAAGGAAATCATTTATTGAAACAATCCTATAGTTGTTCTACCAATCATAGTGTCCTGTGCTGGACCACCTAAGGTAGCCCCAGTATGAATGCTAAAATCCCCCAGTACTGGAGTTTTCCAATACCAAGCCTATAATCACCTAGGCCATCTATATAAGGAGAATAAACAACAATGGGATACAGTAAAGTTGCACACATACAACCCAGTCTTCAGGAACCAAATATCCTCCAATTATGTTGAACTACAATTCTCTTCATATATAGATATGGAGGCCAGCATTACACAGGGTGAATGTTGAATGCATTTGAAGAGCAACAGATAGAAAATCTACCATCACTTGTCTTTTTCATGAAACCAACATGGGTATAGCTGTTCCTCAACTTACCACCATTCTTTTGGTGACCATTCCGAGTTACAATGGCACTGAAAAAAGGTGACTTACGACCACCTTTTGCACTTACTACAGTACCATTACAGCATCCTTATGGTCATATGGTCAAAATTCAGGTGCTTTGCAACTGGCTCGCTCATGTTTGTGATGGTTGTAGAGTCCTGGGGTCACCTGGGGTCACCCCTTTTGACAAACAAGTCAATGGGGAAGCCAGTTTCATTGAACAGCTGTGTTTCCAATTTAACAAGTACAGGGATTCACTTAACACCGGTGGCAAGAAAGGTCGTAAAATGGGGCAAAACTCACTTAATAACTGTCTTTCTTAACAAGGGAAATTGTGGTCATAAGTTGAGAACTACCTGCATTCAAACTGGGCATTTGACAGAACTGGGTTCCTGATACAGCTGACTTATTCCATCCTGCATTGGTAGAGCACTGCCTATACAGGTGGATAAAATCAAGATAGAGTATGAGATGCCTGATATTATGATTTTACTATGGGCTTTCCAGTATTATTTTGTGTTAATACTGACAATCTATTGTTGAGGTTGAGTAAAATAGATGTAGATACTATAGCATTATATAATTCCATTTTTTCACAGACTATAAAACTAGTGATGGTTTTATAGGACAGGTTGCTGGATTTCCCAAACTGCAAATAAGTTAGTACTCACTTTCAACTTTATTCAAAGAGTAAGGTCAAACATCACTTCCTAAGGCATCTTTTTAGAAGCATAAATCACAAGAATCTATTTATCTTCATAGTTTTGTAAGCCAAACTAATAAGAATTCAAGGGCTAAGGGGAAAAATGTCATAAATTGTAAGAATCTGAATTTACCTCTCCCAATCAATTGGTTGTAGTTTGAGCACTAAAACTTTTTCAGTAGGTGAAGTATAATTTGTATTATAACCAAAGATTCTGGGCAAAATTACACACTTTAATCATTAATGAGTTGAAGGGTTAGAAATACGATAGGTAAAAGAGGGGAGCTAAAAAATGTTTAGCAGATCACTGTGAAATATTACTAAGATAATCAAGTTATTCCTTTCCCTCTACTCAGGGACTGAAGCCAATTAATTTGACTAGTCATTTTATCCCCAAAAGAGAATTAAACTTATGTCAGGGTATGCAAAAGGATGATTATTAACCTCTGTTCCAATGCATCTAGCAAACCTATAGAGTATTTTCCAAGCTTCAAATATTAATTTTCTTTGAACTTTTTAAAACCAAGTACTGCCTTTGGGGCTATACTTCAAATTAGATGGATTATGTCCAGCAGTTTTAATTAAAACTATTCAATTAATGCAAACAAAGCTGATGCCAATGTCTAGTAACACTTTCAAAATTCTGGTAAGTAATGATTACCTGAATAAGTCCTGAATCAAGAGGAACTGATTTTTTTTCCCTTGGAAATCTTAGTGAACACCAACAGCACCTGTCTCTCTTTCTCATTCAAGTCATCAGGTAGTAAAAGACCACTTAGCGTTTGAGGAGACAATATTCCATTATGTGGAAAACACGGAGGAGAGATTGAAGGCTTTGGCCCCTCCCTCTGACATCATAGAGCTCCTCCCCTTAAACTCCACCCATTTCCCAGAGAGAGACCAGAAGAGCATTTTACTGAATGCAATTACATTCTCTCCCCTAACTGGGAAACCAGATTAGGGAGAATTCACAATCTCATAGAAAGATTGATGACGTGAACAGGATTTCCAGAAGGACTACGGGTTACATGATAACAGTGTTCCAATATCTAAGAAGCTGCCACAAAGAAAAGGGGATCAACCTATTCTCCAAAGCAGCTGAGGGCAGGCCAAGAAGCAATGGATGGAAACTAATCAAGGAGAGAAGCAACCTAGAACTAAGGAGTAATTGTCTGTTCTTTTTTTTCCAATTTTTCAATTCATTTTATTGTTACAGAAATAAAACTAAACCTTCAAAGGGTGTGTTATCTGGTTAACATCAGTCACATCTGCTTTGCAATCACCCTCATTTCATATTAACATCATTCTCTACCCTAGTATTCCAGTTAATAAAATAACCCCTCATTGTTTACCACCTATTGAATCCCCTCCATCATTATTTTACTTAGCACATCTATAGAAACAAAATTCTTTATAATCTATAAAGTCTATATTTATACAGTCTATATATACTGTTAATGACACATGACAGCATTAATTACTACATATGTCCATCATTAATTAAAAATTAGTGACATATACATTAATAGTCAAACATTTCATTATTATCCAAATTTAATAGTCATTCCTGCCCACCAAATTGTTGATCTCTCCTGTTTCTATTTTGCAGCCAAGGATAAAACGTTCCCCAAATCTCATAGTATTCCGACTCTTCTCTCTCTTCAATAACCATTGTTAGTCTGTTCATTTCTGCACATTCCAAAATTTTCTTTATGAGAATTTATGCACTTGACCTGGATAAATGGCAACAAATATGGAATACGAACATAAAGATAACAATGGTGACAGCCTTTAAAGAAAATGCATACAAAATGATTTATAGATGGCATATCCCCCGGCCAGGATTGCTAGAATGTTTCCTGGGGCCTCAGAATGTTTTATTTATTTATTTATTTATTTCTCAAATTTATATGCCGCCCTTCTCCCACAGGACTCGTGGCTGCTTACAACATATTTAAAAACACAAAATACAAATATTAAAAATAAATTAAACCCCAAAATTCGATTCAATTTAAAATTTAAAACAGACAATTTAAAACACATCTAAAATCCGCACCCCTCAGGCAAGGCCAGATTGCTCAAAGAGCCAAGTTTTCAGGGTGCAGCGGAAGGACCTCGGGTCCAGGATAATCTGGAGTTCTGGGGGGAGCTCATTCCACAAAGAACAAGCAAAGTGTACACAGGCAAAGACGTATTGGATGAAAATTAAGAACTGGATATCAGAGATAATGAAGGTAAATCTGCGGTTAAAACTAGAGATATATCTATTGGGGGTTAACCCTGGAAACATGCTTAAAGGCAATTGGTACCTTGCTGTTCACATTATTACCATGGCTAGAATTGCTTATGCACAATTATGGAAGGACAAAGAGTGGACAAAGACCTGACCAACTAATTATATAGAAGTTACTCCAGTGTGCAGAATCAGACAGACTCACACACATACTAAAAAACAAACAGGGTTCTCTATTCAACCAGAGTTGGTACAGATGGTACAAGTGGATAGAGAGGAGAATGTATAGTCAAATAGAATGGATATGTTAGTAACAGGAACCATAAGCATAGAACCAAGGTTATTACATTAGGAGATATGTGATAGATGAACAAGTATTAGGATTTAACTCGGTTAGAATGTACTGTATATCATAGTGGGATGTTATTCATTTAAAGATATATGTCGGGTGGGTCTGCCCGCGGTCATAAATGTTTATTGTATGTTGTGTGTGCTTGTCTTGTTTTTAACTCTGTAAATAAAATTTTCTAAATAAAAAAAAATTAAAAAAGATGAACAGGTCCTGCCAATTCATCTGATAAAGACTATGCTGCTTCAATGGCTTAGCATTGACCTTGCTTCCTGCATACACCACATGAACATCATTCAATAAAGTTACATACCAATCCTTAGTTATTTTTATAGTAGACATTCCTGCTTTTGCAAAGTTAATCACAGAGAATTATATAAGTTAGCTTGTTATGCTGTTTCGCTTCTGTTACTATTGCTATACTGCACATATAATGAGAGCTTATAAATGCTTTTCTAGGTTTGATTTTTTTGCTTTTCACATATTATTATGGCTGTTACAGTTATTCGCTCATGCAATATTATTGGTTTATATTCTAGGTAAAGAATATTATTGTATGTATTTCAATGTATTCCATTTGTTCCTCTGATATTTTGCTCATTGTGTTTTTCCTTGGACCATAGCTTACATTTTATTATCACAACAGCATGTTATATTAAGTAAGTGTTTTCTTTGCTATAATCAAATGAAAAAGAGGAGATGTGGGAATATTGTGGGTGCCAAAATGGCTTCCTGGTGAGCTGGCTTATGGGAGAGACAGTGAGGCACACCTTGCAACTTCTTCCCGGGCCCCCTGAGATGGCCTGGCAGTATTACCTATGACCTAACTCTTACTTTACTACACTTCCTGGTTTCATCACTTCTCACTTTTGCTTCTCACTTTACTTTACTCTTGGTCTTCCATCTTTGAGTCTCTACCCACATCTCTTTGCTTCTGATGCTCTCCTCATGGAAAACTGCAAAGCCGTGTTGTCTGTATTGTGTGAATTCCCACAGTATAGGGTCTCCTGCTCCAAGATCCCTTTCAACTCCATTGACAGATTGAATCTCATATAATTTATTTATTTATTTATGAATCAAATTGATATGCCGCCCTTCTCCCGCAGCACTCGGGGTGGCTTACAGCATATTAAAAAACATAAAATACAAATATTAAAAATAAATTAAACCCCAGAAATTTGATTAACATTAAAATTAAAACGAACAATTTAAAAAC
>JANHFR010001323.1:11885-22602 GCA_032468015.1 Mimophis mahfalensis | reverse complement strand
CACAACAGGCAAGATCAGAAGACATGCTGAGAAAATATTAAGATTATTTATTGGGTTTGGTGGTGTTTTGGTTATGAATGTGTCTTTCATTCTTGAGCAATCTGCCCTAACTCCACTTTTTTTTTTACTAAGCCCTGTTATTTATATTGCATGATTTTGTATAGCCACAGAGATGCTAGAAGCCTAAGTATTGTGTTATATGACAACTGACTGGAGTTACAATAAAAAGAACCTCCATATCTGAAATATATATACACTCCCTCTCAGTATTTATGAAATAAGATTTAAGTGTGCAAAACTGAATTTGTATTCCTGATCCCCAACTGTGTCCAGTCATATGTTCTTACATTATTTTTTCTTTTGCAGTTTTGTTGCATTAATTATAACCTTGTTTGAAGATTTCTCTGCAATTGTATGCATGCAAAATCAGTCTTTTCAGCCAATAAAAGAAAGATTTGATTTGACTCTGTTATGGTGGCAATAAGCCTTGGGAAAAAAACCCTTCCACTGGCATATTATTTAAGGGGAAAATAGGTTCTGCTAGAATTATGCCAAAGCCTTCAACATCGGAATCCAGGCTGGGCTTCGAATGCCCAGCAGGATAACTAGTAGGGCTTCCTATAGATTGAGAAATAAACTCAAGCATCATATTAAAGCTCTTCTGGTCTACCAATTGGCAAAAGAAGAATCCTGGCATCAACTTTGCTACCTTTGTTGATGTTCCATATTCTGCTACAGGCACGGTGGCAAATGGACCTTTGTTTTTATTTTCAGCATACAGGGTCTGTGAAAGACAATGACTGGTTGATTCCTGCAATTTGCTTTCCTTCTATTCTGGCCACAATATCATCCTTCATTCTCCTTAGCATGGAAAGAGGCTGAAAAAGCAGCGATATAGACAGGTTTACCCCACTTTGCTCTAGTGCAGTGGTTCTCAACCTTCCTAATGCTGCGACCCTTTAATACAGTTCCTCATGTTGTGGTGACCCCCAACCATAAAAATATTTTCACATATACCTGTATTTGTATTAAAATATGTGTTTTCCGATAGTCTTAGGCGACCCCTGTGAAAGGGTTGTTTGACCTCCAAAGGGGTCCCGACCCACAGGTTGAGAACCACTGATCTAGTGTCGCTCAAGTGTATTCAAAAGCAGCCTGAACTGCAGCTGATTGGAACAAGGAGCTGTAAAGGAGCAGAAGGAGAGCCAAATCTCACTTCACTGTGTAGTAACCCTACTTCCATTGCCTTTCAGCTACTGTTTAGATTTGTGCAGCTCTATGAACCAGGGATTTAGATGGTAGAAGGGGAGAACTTGGATTGAAAAAGCACATTTGTCACTGTCCATAGCAAAACAGCCTTGAAAACTGCCCAAGGATCAGCAGTGAAGGAGCACCTCCTCAGCTGAGGAGGTAGTCTGTCCTTCATGAGGTCATATCACTATACCTGTTAAATGTTTTTGTGCCAGCCATGGCAGTTTCTTAAAAGGCCACCAGATGGGAGCAAAGAGACACCTTTGCTCCCACTGGTGGGCCAGGGGCCTCTGGTCCCTGTAATCTCACTGGGGAGACCTAATGGCCATCTGCCCCCTCACTCCCATTGGCAAGGGAGGGGCCAGAGGCCCCCATAAGAACCCCTGCACAGGGGCTGCTCCCTAGCTCTTGTTCTAGCTCCCTCTGGGACTGATCCATGGGCAAAATCCAGGCATGGATGCCTCCATGCCAGGGAACGCACTTTCTCTGCTTTATCCTTAAATAAAGCTTCATCTGATTGCATCCCTGCCTGCTGCCTCTTTTCTTGGAAGCGCCTCAACAAACCATTGACCTTGTGGGGGCTCTCAAGTACCAGCCACAGAATTGCTGAAATGTGTTATACCGTATCCACGACAAAACCTATGTCAGGGTAGGAAGAAACGTAACAGAATGCTGAAGGGTGATTTTAAGTTTCAGGTACAATCTGGAGTTAGAAGAAAGTAGGCATCAAGAGGACACAGCAGAGAAAAAGAGGTTTTTCTAAGCATAGGTACACTGTATGCCCTGATAAGCTCTCCACTACATAGTCATGTAGTTGTGGTGGTGGCACAGTGGTTAGAATGCAGTATTGCAAACTAGCTTTGCCAATAGCCAGGAGTTTGATCCTGACTGGCTCAAGGTTGAGTCAGCCTTCCACCATTCCAGGGTTAGTAAAATAAGGACTCAGATTGTTGGGGGCAATTTCTGACTCTATAAACTGCTTAGAGGGGCTGTAAAGCACTATGAAGTGGTATATAAGTCTAAGTGCTATTGCTATCACTATTTTTATAAACCTTAGTGTATGGCTTTGTGAGGTATGAATCCAGCCAAATGGGACCTAGTCAAGAATCAATAAACCTTGAATTTTCTTACAACAAGCTGGTCACCAATAATTAATCCTTGTTTTGATTGGAACTTCACCACTGAAACAGAAATAAAAACTAACAAATTTTAGGTTTTTAAAAAAATCTTTGTTTAGCAACATAGATTTGAAACTAAGATAGAATTCATTTTAACTTGTTTTTATTGCCTAACCTATCTCTTTGTTCTTACAAATTCTCCTGTCTCATTCCCTATAATATCTGTATTTTCTTGATTACAATTATGCTTATAACTTGGCCAAGTTATTAGACTTTGTGTTTTATTTAAGCAATAGTCTGGAAGTGATTTGAAAGTCTTAGATTTATCATGGTAATAAAAAGCATATTCATTTGCCAGGGGCCAATGTATTGTCCACTGGCATTTACTTCCGGTTGCCACTAGCTGTAGTTTACAAACTATAAACTGCAGCTTATAAACAGTATATGGTATATCACAGGCAACAGGTGGGAATGGAAATGATAGCCAATAAGAGTATGTAGGGGCTTGTAGTGGATGAGGAAGGTGATTTTTTTTGTGTCGTTTTCTCTTTTATGAAATGCAGAAGGAATGCTTGAACAGTACCAGCAAGATTAAAGTTACTGCATTTAGGAGACCTGATTGATTGATACAATTGTCCCATTCAGCTTTAGAAGTTTATTACTAGCCACTGCTAAATGTACCACATATGCATAGGCATCAAAGCCTCCTCTGTGTAAGTATGGCAAACAGAGCACAGTGCACAGCACTGATAAGTGCACAGCACTGACAAAAGAAACAAGGTTTAGCCCTCTTTAGAGGTCAATAAATGGAATTGTACATGAATTGTCTACTACAAGACAAGAATGTAAAGCAGTTCTGGATGGGATATTCATGCTAGGTATCAGCAAACAGGATTAAATCATACTTTAAAATTAAAGCAGGGAGTCTTATTTACTAGATAATTGGCCCTCTGCAGTTTGACCACTTCCACATTTAACACAAAAAACAAAAGCTAGAAATGGGTTATTTGAATTTCTTACAGCCAAATGCCTCTTGCTACAGTCTTTTCTTCCCAGTGACTAAGTATTAGTGCTCTGCTATGATCTACCCCTGATCTTCCTTCTCAGTGGTGGGATTCATTTTTTTTTTACTATTGGTCCTGTGGGCATGGCTTGGTGGGCATGTGAGTGGGTGGGCATGGCCAATTCCACATCACTCACATTAAGAGGCGCTTTGCCTTGCCCCCCTTGCCTGGCCTCCCAAACTCTTCTGGTCTTTGTCTATTAATTTGGCTACTACCTCAGTGTCTGGTTGATTATCTAATGTTGGAAATATCTGGATTGGGATGGAACTTGGAGATGCTCTCAACCATAAGAAGACTCAGGAGGTAGATGCTTGAAGGCTGTATAACTTTTATTCAGTAATAAAGGATGTTGAAAGTATGGATGGCTATCTGTGTGGTCATTGGTATTAGAGGTGGGCAAGTGGCATGCATTGCCACCCTAACCAGGGACCAGGTACAAAAAGCATGGCCAGGTGGGAGAGTGGGTCTTTTACAGGTGGGTGAAGCCCCTCCTCTCCCAATAGGCATGGAGGCGCTCTTTGCCTCCATCTAGTGGCCAAATTACATAACTGCCATGGTTGGCATATATCTGACATCTAATGCCTATCTGTCCTTCTGTGTCACTGCATTTTTTTTGGTTGTCAGGCAGCTTCAATATTATACTGCATTATGCTGTTTGTAGGAGACGTCTTATCTTGTAACCATGGTGTTTTCCATCTGACCGAGCTATGTTTTGATTTGTATGTATGTACATGCTCATCTGAGCATGTGTGGAAAGAAGTTGTTTTGGTTTCAGTTTTCTCTTTGTCTTTTGCACTGTAACGCTGGCCAGGTAAGCATCTGAATCTTCGATCATGTAGATTTTTCCCTTTTCTTTTCAAATAAAGTGTTCTTAGAATTTATCTCAGGTTTTGTTTTAATTATGTGTATGCCAGAGTTTACCCAAGATCCATCATACCTCTAGTAATAAGATAAATCAGAAATCCTCTCTATGAGTCTTTAGAGGGGTGCAGGGGTGATGTTTACCCTGTCAAATGGTAGCAGAGGATGGTTTGATATCTTGGCTTTTTGATAGATGGGTTTCTCTGCTGCTATAACTACAAATCTGTAATTAGGCCAGCTAGTTAGATTTATTTTGAACAAAGAAGAAAAGAACGCTGAGATTAATTACTCAATTATGCCAAGGAAGAAAAGCAAAAGGAAGCTTCACAAGATAGCAGAAATTGAAACTAGCCAAGAAGAAATTTCTCAGCAACATACTTCAAATATGGCACAAATTCCCTCACAAATACAGACACCATTAGCTACAGCCACTCGTCTGGGAGAAGAAGCTGCAGTCATCGGAGAAGACATCAGCTTGCAAAGGTCAGTGACTCTTTCTCCAGATATTAGAAGCCCTGAACAAACTGTGCAAGAAAAGTTTGTGCAAAGTTATTATGATAAAAATGTGAATTGGAGGAACAGTTAAAAGTAGAGAGGAAATGTATGCTTCTAATGACACAGTGTTTAGGGAGTAGATGCAAGTTGCTCCTTCCAGATTCCAGAATCTTCCATTATTCAAAAGGGCACACCCATCTTCCTCGAGCAAGAGGGATATGCCCAGCTGGGGGATGTGTCAGACAAATGGGGACAGAAGGCTGTACCCACGTCACTGCCAACACAGTTGTCACATGATGTTGTACAGGATCAAATGTCAAAATATGTTCCTGATGGTATAGCTAAGGTTACTGCGGTGCTTGAAGCTGCTGTTACAGTGCCATCTGCTGACCAAAATATTTCACAAGATAAAGTTTCTGATGTTCATATGCTGCTTCATGAAATGCAAACGTGAATGGAGATGATGGAACAAAAGTTCTCTCAGATGTCTATGCAGCAGTCATTTATTCTTCAATCAGCTGCAGCACCACCTGTGGCTCCTTGAGATACTACATCCAGAATTTTTCAAGATGTTCCAGCTGCAGCCCGAGCTCCAGTTCAGCCACTACGAGCTCAAGTCTCAGCACCCCTTGGTGGTGCTAGAGATGGACTTTTTCAACTTCCTGTGCCAGATGGATCCCAGAGACAGCCAGCTCCAGTTCAGCCACCAAGGGCACAAGACGCAGTGCCTCCTGCAGGTCAATTTGGAATTTTATTTATTTATTCAGCCAGTGCCGGTTCAAACACCAGCACCACTTGCAGCCCAATTTGGAATTGCAACTCCAGCTCAGCCACCTCTCCAAATGCAAGTTCCTCGACAGATATCTGCTGTTTTGCCATTAGCTGGCGATATGAAGTTAATGCAGTCAGGACATAATTACAAGGCATGGACCAGTGAAATCTGACTTCTGCTTCGTAGAGAAGGTACTCATGGTTTTTAACCCTCCTGATCCACCATGGACTCCTGAAATATGGGCACTGGATAGTAGAGCATGCACAACATTATTGATGCCAATGGACACTGAACTACAATCCACTTTTCCAGGAGATGCAACTGCCCAATAAATTTGGGGCCACTTAGAAGCATGAAATCGGTCTACTTCAATTGAGACTACATGTTTACCCTTATCTGAGTTTCATGGCTCAAGACTAAGACCTGGTGAACAAGTTGGAGAACATTTAACCAAACTGAAAGTTATAAGAAAAGAACTGGGAGAAAGAGGCTATATTGTTGATGGTTTTCAAATGATTGGTGTCATCATTAATTCATAGAATTATGAATGGAGAGATGCTATTACAAAGATCAATCAAGTGCCTATTGCTCAATGAACAGTGGAACATGTATGCAAAATATTAAATGAATAAGAAGCACTTATGCTAGCCACGCCACACTTGAAAAGACCACCTGCATCACAAGCTCTAATGAGGCATCCCTTCTGAGGAAGAGCCTACATGCCACAGATGCCAAGATGCTACATCTGCAATCATGTGGGACATGCCACCCGGGATTGTCCCCAACAATTCCAAGCTGCCCCCACATACCAGCCCAGAGGAACAGACTCCAGAAGGGACAGAGGCAGAGGTGGAAGATAAAGTCAGCGTGGTCCTAAGCATGACCCACAAGTTCCACTCATCACACTGGCCATAACCAATGATCCTGAACCCCAACCATAGTACAACAGATGACTTCTCTGGACTCTTGATAGTGGGGTGGCCCAGCACGTTACCTATAGAGGAGACCTTTTTACAGAGATGCATGAATCTGAACCTGAATTACATTATCTTTAATCATTTTCCGACCACCCTGTTCAGGTCATGGGAACTGTTTATGTTGAAGAACTTGGTGCATTTATTCCTGATGTTTATTATATTCCAACCACCAGTAGTAGCCTGCTTAGTCAGAGTTAGTTGTCTAGAGTATCTTAGTTCCAAGTTCATCATTTTGAAGAAGCAAGTTATGTAATTAGAGGCAGTGATATTGTTGCTGAAACTATTTTGATTGGTGGTGTTTATTATATATGTCGGCGTCCTTGACAAAAACAAACTCCCACACAGTAATGAGAACTGATGTGAAGTTTTAATCCACAAGAGAAGCTGAATAGCATGAAGCAAAGGCAAAAACAAACCAACAACACCCGTGTGACCCCACCCCATACTTTTTATTATCAACACGTCACCACACCCAGTGCATAACCCCTCCCCTAAATCATTAAAGTGCTCGAGTTCATTCGCGGTGTCTCCAGAAGCTTTGATATCATTTCCTGATCGCTTGTCCCTATTGCGGCTAAGGAGATCATAAGAGGAAGGGAATTCCCTGTCATGTATTGCTGGCACGGCCGCAGAAGAGGTAAGGAAATCCCAGTTGCACGTGTGTGGGTTGATATGAGCAGGAATGACAGGGCATGGCATCAGGATAATGGTTGGGGTTTCCCAGAATGACATAGAGTGTTGGTGTCGGGTGCAGTGTGGAACACCTGGGTCTGACAATATAAAGCCAAAATCTCAACCACAAGAGCAGGCAAGTATACAACCTCCAACAGTGGAGAGCACAGGCCCAGAGAGAGATGTCGCAGAGAGAGATCCTGTTGCTACTCCAAAGGCTCCTAAAGCCTGTAATAAAAAAAATAAGAAACAGGTCACTCTAATGAAAATGTTAATGTTGAAAATTCATTAACAGGTAAACCTTTGCATTCCAGGTGTATCCATAAACTGCATAGAAGAATGAGCCATGCCAGTTTTCATATTCTTAGGAATATTCCAGGTTTTGCACAACGTTTGGATCTAACGGGATGTAAGGTGTTTTGGATTGCAATGTCTGCAAGAAATCCAAATCCAAAGCAGCAGCCATTTCAAAATATGCTACACAGCAGTCAACATGCATTTTTGATTCGGTACACAGTGACATAGTTGGTCCTTTTGCATCATCACTTGGTGGTGCAAAGTATTTCTTGGCAATTGTTGATAATTATTCTAGATTTGGCTATGTTTTTCCTATGAAAGAAAAATCCAAGACCTTTCAGACCTTTAAAGACTTTGCAAATGTCATCTACAACCAACATCACATTAGTATTGCCAGAATTCAGAGTGACCATGGTGCTGAATTCATGTCTCACTGATTCCAGGACTGGATGCGTAAAAATGACATAATACACCAGACCTCAGCTCCTTATATGCTGGCTCAGAACAGTGTTGTGGAATGGAGGAATGGTGTCTTGCAAAACATGATGCGCTGTCTACTTGAAGAGGCTAACCTCAGTTTTGGATACTGTGGCGAAGCCATTAAATTTGCAAATTATGTTGTCAGCCATACTTGGAGTAGTTCAATAAATCAGACTCCTTACTTCATGATGTATGGGAGAAAGCCTAATCTCTTACATCTCTGAATTTTCGGTTCATATCCTTTGGTGAACATTCCCAAGGCTCAGAGAAGCAAGAAAGGAGATCCTGTGGCAAAAAGACTGAGATTTATGGGTTATGATACTAATTCCCATTGTAGCTTATTGACTCTACACATAAAATAGTGATTTCATAATCTGCTGTTTTTGAAGAAGATGCTCATTGGTCCAGAATTCATTCTAATGATACTGGAGTTTATTTTCCTAGAGGTGATTCTGCTGATGCTACACAGTCTGATGATCAAGCTCCACAGGCAAGTGCTCCATCCATGAGTTCTTCACAACCTCCTGTTCTGTCTTCTCAAGGCACTGTTGCTGTTGCTGACAATGATGACAACGAAGACAAGGATGAAATGGAAGAAGAATAGATGGATGTTCCTAGATGTTCCAAGAGTTCCACGAAGGGAATTCCTCCAAAGCAGTATTCGTGGAAACTAACAAAAGCACCTTTACCTTTTATTTGTAATGTTACACTTCCACCTGATAGGTTCACACAAATTAAACATGTTCCTAATTTAGAGCAAGATAAATGGTATGAGGCAGTGCAGGCTGAAATGGACAGTTTAAAGAGACTTAATGTGTTTACTTCTGCAAGCCCTCCAGCAAATAAGAAAGTTATTGGCACTCGATGGGTTTACAGAATTAAAAAGAAGCCAAACGGTGAATCGTTATACAAAGCCAGACTTGTAGCTTAATGTTATCCTGAGGACTATACAAATACTTATTCCCCGACTGTTTGGACTGAGAGTGTGAAAATCACTTTACCCACTGCCACTATTCTTGGTTTAGAGGTTTACAGTATAGAACTTATACTGTATATATGCACATGCACTTTGTATACATATAATTGGAAGCTACTGAGAACCTTAGACAAAACAGATTTTCTTGAGTTGCTGGAATCAAACGGAATACAAATATTATTATTACTATTATTATTATTATTATTATTATTATTGTTATTATTATTATCATCATCATCATCATCATCATCATCATCATCATCATCATCATCATCATCATCTCTATTTCTCCATGCTTGGTGTCAAAGAGACTGCCTGCTTTAACTACTCAGAGGCTTTATTAACTTCATTAAAAATACACATTGTTACCATCTTTTTCCTAGCCTTACCTTTTTGCTATAATGACAAAAAAATCACCCCTCTCTGATTACTGTTATTCTGAGTGTTGCAGCAGCATCTCAGCTCTATGTTTGGGATTTTGGCTCACAGCTCTATCTTTCTGCAATGAAAAATAGAAGTCAAAGCTGCAGTGCTTAAGAGTCTTCTTGGGCCAGCAACAGCCTGGCTGCTCACCTCCAGCAACACATCTGACCAATGGCCTTCCTGGCACTTCTCCTTGTGGCACTGAGCTCCTTGGCTTTTGAAATCCAGCACTCTTGGATTTTAAGTGCTCAGGTTCAGCAGCCAGAAAAGCAGCACTGGATTTCAAAAGCCAAGCAGTTCAGTGCTACAAGGAGAAGAAGTGCCGGAAAGCCATCGGCAAGAGGCCTGAGAGGAGACCATTCACCCAGCATTCAGAGGCAAGTGGGAAGCTCCAGTAAGTGTGGGAAGCAGCTGGGATGAGCAGCTGCTTCCCCCCTGGACAGCACGGGAAGTGCAGAAACCTCCAGGAAGTGGCACGGATCAGCGGCCTGCCTCTCCAGCAGCATGGGAAATGGTGAGAAATGGCACAGGCGAAGGAAAGTCCACACACGGCTGGGGGTACTTGGTGGCAGGTGGGGGTGAGGCATGATGGGTCTATTTTGTTCCTTCCTACTTTGCACTCGCCACTCTGTTGCCCATTTTGCCTTTGCAGCCCAATGCCACAGAGCTTTCCCCACCCAGCACTGCCCAAAGGTCCTCACTTCTCCCAAGCATTTCTTTGCATATCTGATATCTAGCTCCATTGTATTTCCATTGCCATGATGTCCAGCTCCATTGCATTGTGTGCAGGGAAACAAAAGTTTGTGTGGGACTAAAAAAAAAAAATTACTCAATCAATTCCAACTTCATGAGATCTTTTTCTTTTGTTAGAAGTTGGAATTGATTGAACTGTTTTTGTTTTTTTTTAGCCCCACACAAACTTTCGTTTCTCTGCACATGATGGCAAGAAATTTAGCGGAACTGGAACATCAGGTAGGTAAATAAATATTTGGGGAAAGTGAGGTCATCTGGGCAGTGATGGGTGGGGAAAATCTTCTGCCCACAAATAGAAGAACAGAAGGGGGGAGAGAAGAGATGGGTCCATCTCGGTCCACATACTCCAATGAAAGGCAGTAGCAGCTCAGCTGCTTCTCTTACCTGCAAAGAAGGCAGGCAAACATGGCAGGGCAGCAGGCTGCATGGAAGAGAGTAGGGAAGGCAGGCAAGTTGGCCTGGCCATGGGGACCACCGGGAAGGCCACAGGGAAGGCAGGCAAGCATAGTGGGGCCACAGGCCACATGGAAGAGAGTAGGGAAGGCAGGCAGGGACAGCGGGGGGGGGGGGGGGCAGCT
>JANHFR010001319.1:391781-402962 GCA_032468015.1 Mimophis mahfalensis | reverse complement strand
TAATATGTAAGCTGCCCCGAGTCCTTCGGGAGAGAGGCGGCATATAAATTCGATTAATAAATAAATAAATAAATAAAAATTTGCACAACTCACTTTTTTAAAAAAAAAATGGTACAAACACTAGTATAACACTCCCCCACATTTCACTTCTTTTTTAAAGCCAAGTGCCCAGGTTACCTGGTACAGTTTTAACAAAATTGAAACATCTTGTGTCTGGTGGATACTGAATATTTTAACTTAATGTCCTAATTGTCCTGCTCTGTCTGATTTGCAGTGCATTTCATTTTTCAGTTCTTTCTATTTTTTAGACTAATTTCAAATCATTATGTCTGTAAACATTGGCTCTATTTGTGTGTGCACGATGAAACTTTGTTGGGATTCGCAGGTCCAGATTTCAGGAGGGTGCCTCCCCCCACCCAACAAATAAAGAGTTTCTGGTATACCAACCGGCATATGACATCTTCCTAATAAATTCACATGACAGTCATGAAACGCTCCTATAATCAGTGACATGGGATGATTTTCCACTCCTGACAAGCCCTTGTATTGAGTATGATAACAGTTACTTTGTCTTCATCCAGCGTTGGAGTATAATATCAATCCGTTTGATGATCCAGCAAACGAAGCCCAACACTTCTGTATCAATCTTCATAGAGAGCTGCCTGTTGTCTAACAAAAAACCCTGAAATGAGATCATTCAATCACTTTACCAGCTAGGCAAGGCTTCTGCTATTGAAGATGTTTAACTCGCTGTCACATTCTTCCAGATTTCTTTATAGAATAAAATTAGCATCCCTTCATCATCTGAGGAGAAATTATTTAAAAAAAAAAACCTCTGGAGAAAAATAACAAAAAAAAAACCACCCCCACACAAATTTATATAATTCCAATGACTGCTTTTGTTTTTGTTTATAAACTGTGTGTATTTACATGTGAGCTCAACCAGCACTTATTTCTCCTGTTCTTGCAGGACCCCAGATAACATAAGAAAATCTAAAAAAAAAAATGTTTGTTTTAATGTTTCAGCTTTCCTAATAGAATAAATATATTTTACAAATATGGTTTTGTTTTAATCCATTGCCTATTCCTAAAATGTTGGGGACTATCACACAGTTGCTTTTTCATTTTTCTTTAAGCTGATACACATGGAGCTGTGCTTTGTCTTTGTACTGTACAGTGATACAATCCTGATAGCTCAAGAAGCTATTTTATTTTATTCTGGAAAATTCAATTATTTATCATGTTTATATGCTGCTCATCTTACAAGACATGGCTCTGGGTGGTGTACAATAAATACAGTCACACCTGAAAACTGGACAACTAGTAGGTGTAGAACAATTATTGGGTAAGTGTTAGAGGCTCACTGCTTATGTATTTCCTGCATTGGTTAAATTAAAATGAGCTGCTCTTACATCTAGATATCTTCCAAGATATTAGTTCTGAGATTGGATGGGGAAAATGCTCAATCCTAAATCATTTCCATTTCTAAAACAGCTGGTCAGTATATCACTTCTGCTGACCCTTTTGCCTGCTCTTCATACTTGTTTGCCCTTCATACCCTTCATAGTTTAATCAGTTAGATCTAGAACTATAACTCTTTAAAAAAAAACAAAAGAAAATATACCAAGAACAAAAAGTCTTGAAAGTTCCCCAACCCCCAATCACTGGGCCAGTCCAGGCCATTTCTCCCTTTCTTCTACTCATCCTGCACATATCTTCAAAATCCTTAACTTGTTTTTCATTTGAATGATAAAATTGTCCCTGAATGCAGGCACTGATTATTTTTCTCAGCTTGCTTTCCTTTTTTAACCTCAAGAATAAATGGGTTTCTAATAAAAAACTGACAGTGTATCACTTGATCTTTGATAATTTATGACGATCCCTGCCAAGTACTGTCTCAACTTGATTCTCTTCCCTGGTCCATTTCTATTATAAAACCCTCTGCCTATTTTCTGATTGCTTCATTTGCCTTGTTTCCCTAACACAAAGATTTAACATTGTGTTGTCTGCTGGGTTCAATGTCCACTCATAATTTTCTATTTCTATTTGAACGCTAGTTTCCATTAAATTATTGCTGGTTGTTCTTTAATGACAGCCAAATCTGCATTTTTTTCCAGTCTTGTCCGGTGCAACCCACTTGTTGTTGTTGTGAGGAAAATAGGATTAGAAAGACTCTTATGTATGCATGCTGCCTTAGTTATTTACAAAAATAAAGGTGGAAATAAAAACTGAATAAATAAATATTTTTTCTCCCCATAATTACTGTGTTGTCTTTGCCATCAGATCAGCATTTATATCTCACTCCGGGTTTCTTCATTAAAACCATTATTCTCCAGGTCATAGAGCAGGGATGTCAAACTCATATATTCACGGTGTCGTCACGTGACATATCACAACTCCCCCCCTTTGCTAAACTGGGCATGGGTGTGGCCAGTGCATGACGCATCTGGCCTGCAGGCTACAAGTTTGACAGCCCTGAGAGGCTTTTAACTTATTGAAATTATCAAAATTTAGAAGATGTATTTCTAATATTCCATTGCCAGACTAGTTTGGAAGTCAAATCATTGGTGTATAACTTATTGTGAAATGTGTAATTACCATAATCATAATTGTAACAATTATAGCTGTAGTTATGGTATAAACAGAGCAATTACACCCATTTTGCACTTCAATCTATTTGTTTCACTAGCATTCAAATTTTTCTAGCATTACAACATTTCTTTCCATCTTTGATGAACTACTAGATATTTGGAGAGATTATATCAGGTGTGGGAAGTTTGTCATTAGACAGCAACCATTCAAGAACTGGCTAACAGATTAATTCATATTATGCACTATCACGACAATTGAATATATTTCCATACATTCATACCTTGTTCTTCCTTCAAAGAGTTTAGTATGTGATTTATCACACAGGTAAAGGCATTCTAATCCAACCTCACATCAGAGAAGAAGTGACAGTAATTTAAAGTATTATATGATAATCAGTTGCTATTCCAATAGCTCTTTCACAGGTATTATTACCAAGAAGGGTGTTCTCTACCACAAGTTAATTGCTATGTTTCAAGTGAAGAACTTTTCGTTTGCCTTTGTTAAATTTAATTCTGTCATTTTAGCCACATTTCTCTAACTCACCAAGGTTATTTTGAATTTTATTACTTTTAGGGCTTTAACTGTCCTACCAAATTTTGTACCCTCTCTAAGTTTGATACCTCCCATCCCAATCATCAGTTAAAACACTGAAGGCTCTTCCATTCAGAACTGAATCTTGTGGCAGCCTACTTGATGCCTCCTTCTAGTTTGATAGGAATTATTGATGAGCATTCTTGGAATATGATTTTTGATCTTTCTGTACATCCATTTAATTGTTGTACCATGAAACTCAGACTTCAATAGCAGGCTAATCAGCACAACATGGGATACATTGTCAACTGCTTTGTTGAACATTTCTGCAACCTGCTAAAGAAATTACCCATTCACAAAAGAGTTAAGATTAATTTGGACAGAGTTTTGCTTAACCAGGACACATTGCCTTCTGTTACTTCTTTCATTGTTTTAAAAATACATACAAATTTAATTATTATGATCTGCTGTAGATGTTTTACAGATGACTGTAGCAAACTGACTGATGTGTAGTTCCATGATTCTCCCCCCCGCTTTTTATTTTTTTTGGTAAAAAAGGGTCATTTATCATCTTCAGATTATCTGGCTCTTTACCCATTCACTAGGGTTTTACATAAATCCTAAAAAGGTAAAGACACTGTATTGCCCTTCATCAGATGATGACAAATAAATATTTTTGCAGATGTTTATAGATATAGGAATTTTTAAAAAATAGGTTTAGAAAAACCAGTCTTTAGAAAAGGGCATATTTTCATTTGCTAGTTTAATCACTGTATGGCCATGCATTTATCTTTTCAGAATGGAACAGTGGCTGACAGAATATTAGTGCATGAAATGTCTGAATCTCTATCCTACTAAATCATTACTTGTAATACACACACACACAGACACAAACACACACATGTATGTATCAAATACACACACACACACACATACATATATGGGAAAATATCTGAACAGAGCATAATGCCATACATACACACACACACACACACACACACACACACACATATGTATATGTATATATTTCTCCATGTGTTTGATCAGCATGTAATTACAGCCTTTCTGTTTAAGCCAAGGTTCTCCAAAGTGGACACTATTGACCTCAAGGATCAATAGGACTATCCATTAACATTGTTGTTATTATCTGTAGCATTATTAATTAAAGTAGTCATTATTGAATTATTTTCATATAATAAATATTTGGGGATCAATGTACAGTCTGAAATCTCATGAAGGGGTCAATGAGTGAAGAGTTTAAGGACTCTGGTCTAAGTTTTAATCCAAGTGAAAACTGGACCACATAGCACTTATGTTAGAATGTTCAGCATTCTAACCTAAGTGTTTAACATTAAAGACTTATAACAATAACAAATTCTTTGAAAAGAACATTGTAGTTTGGAATATTCCCACTTAGATGAATTTTCTAGGAAGTATCAGGAAAAAGTGTATTCTTCAAAGAAATGTTATAAGTGTATCAAGATTTGAAACTTGTTTGTTTGTTTATGAAAAGGAAACAAGAAACCACTGGGTCACTTTTAAATCTTCTAAGATAAATGCACCTTAACTGTTTTTGTTCTATTAAGAATGAACACTCCTGGCTGTTATCTTCTCCAGATTATGTGACAGCAAAATCCAGCAAATTCTTCTGGATTCTAGACAGTTTTTTTAACTTTAACGAAAGAAGATTAACCTTGATCTGCCTCTAAACGACAATATTTCCACATACTTCAGTACTTACTTGGCTTTTCACATATTGATCTATCAACCATCCAGCAGGAAAGAAGATAAAGGACTGATATGAAAACAGAAAATCAGGGAATTTTAAGACAGAGTTTGAAACGTTTGGACAGGAAAGCTGTGATCAGGGTTTACTGTTCTTTTTACTTCTACCTATAGATAGAGTTCAGAAATAATAATGTTTGTGAACTTAAACAACTGTACTTAAAAAAAAATCCCTCCAAAATCATAGTGCAATATACAATTTAAAACAGTTTGCCTGATAATGACACTATGCAAACAGAGTTGTCTATAGTATCATCATTGTTCAGAACATTTGCCACTGGCTGTTGCCAAAATTTTCTTCTTTTTCTATAACAACCTATCTTACCTTTTTTGGTGGTTTCAAAACCTGAGGAAGGCGTTTTGGGAAGAGGTCAGATTATGTAGTGGAGTTAGGACAAGGGTGTTTAAACACATGTCATCATGGCATCATCACATGACTTATCATGACTTTCCCCCCCTTCACTAAACCAGGCATGGGCATGGCCAACACATGACACATTCGGCCCACGGGCCATGAGTTTGATGCCCTGGGTTAGAATTTAAAATCAAAACTGGCCACGAAATGGGTGATACCTGTCTGATCCAGGGGAATAGCTTCAAAGGTTTGTAATTTATTATATTTAGGGTTCAAGTCCTATGTTTAGGAACTTGGACTGGTGTCAATTTGCTGACAGTAGCAATTCCTTGATGGAAAGCAAGCCATCTCAAATTGTCTACAAAATTAGGCCTACAGTTTTTAATTCTTTCTATGCTTCTAATTTTTATTCTTCTCTTCTTTATTAAAAGGAAGTCATCATCACTTAAGAGACATTGAAACAGAGTACAGTTTGTCCTTACCATGAAGTAAGTCACATTAAGTTCAATAGGACTTACTTCAGAGTAGACATTATGCAATTATTTATTTCCCCCCAAGAAGACATCAATCACAATATTGGAAACATTAAAATAATAGGATTGTACCTTTACAGAGCTGTATATCAGTCTGTCCATCTGTATGGCAGATGGGAGGAAATAACTCACAAAGCATATGTCAAAAGTGACAAAACACTTTCTTGGGGAAAAATGGAACTCTATTAGGACATGGGAACTAATGTATGTGTCAATCCATTAAGATTTAGCATTTGGGGTTTTTTTTTCCTCAAGTAAGATAAAATGAATTGCAAATACATTAACAATTGATCCATAAACCATTACTGAGTGCCAGTAAATTGCATGTGAATGGAATTAGTATTTCTTTGAATCTGTGCTCGGCTGCTAACTGCTGCAGAGCCTTGGTGGTGAGTGAGCTTGCTGCTTTGCTCCTGAAAATCTAACAATCAGTTTTGCTATGTCACCAATTTTTTTCAATCATCCAAATACCACCAATTCAATTAAGCTCATAAACTCCCTACCCATAGTTCTCCAGGATAAGCAGCTCCATTTAAAAGTGAATGTGGACGAGCTTGTGCTGTCTATGTGAAATATTGTTCAATCAACAGCCAAAGTTTTACTTGTCAGTTTTGATATATCCGATAATAGCTGTAGGTTGTTTTGCAATGTCCAATGTTCTGTGAAGATGGGCTTTTCATATTCTTTATTGTTTTTTTCTGACAAAATGTTCCCTGGACTTTTGCAGTTTTGTGAAATGAAACAACAGTAAAAACAATATATAATTTAACCCTCATAGACCTAGCTGGACTGCCGATAAGCATCATTCCCAGGTTCTCAGGGAGTTTTTGGTAAAGATGTAATAAGCTTCTGTTCATTGATCCTGTATAAACATCCTTACTCACTGAACATGTGAAATAGGTGCTAATTTATTTGTATCTCATTTCATCTCTATTTTTAATCAGTATATGATGCCGTCCAAATGCATAATTAAGATTTACTGACATTCAGGATTGTGTGTTACACTGCAAACCACATAGTGCACAATAGACATTTTCAAAGAGGAATTCATCTACTTTAATGGCCTTTTTAAAATTCAGATGCTCAAAGATTTATTTCTTAAAATCATGGCTTTTCTTTGTTTGCTTCCCACAATCATTATTCACATTCCTGGTTTGTTCATACAGATCAAAAGTTTTAAAAATGACAATCTACTATTTAATAATTAACAGTACCTTACAGAATTTTTGAAGCAATTCTTACAGATATGCACATATAGGTGGGTGTAAGACTGGTTCTGGTATTAATATGTGATACGAACAGGATGATGGACTCGAAAAAATGATAATGCTTTTCAAACTCCATGGTAGAAGATAATGGATAAGGAGGATAGACGTATTTCAAAGAGCTGTTTCAAAGACAGTTCAAGATGATAAGCATTTGAACATGCAGTCACTGTTAATGAAACCCAGTTTGACGCCACCTAACAAAATGGTTCTGTTTACCCATTGAGCATATCACAGCAACCAGAACTGGTGATTCTAGCTGTAGCCTTTAAGAAAAGCCCATTTGAATCAGAGGCTTCCTATAATCTTTGGTCCATCTGCAGGGGTTAACAGGTAAGAACTGATGTCCATACTCTGCATTTCATACTATTTGACTCATTGATAATTTTTTTTTTTAGTTTCCTTTTTTTGCTTGGTTTTACAGTGAATTTGAAAACAATTAAAAAGTACCTCCCTCAGGATCTGTTTAAATGTAGATCATGTAATTTCATCTCAGATGGCTGATTTAAAAAAAATAAGATTGAAAGTATAATATAAAGGCAAGAGAAACAGAACTTTGTTCATGCATTTGTTCCAGCTGGAACTGAGCTCCAGCTGGGTTGCCAGGGTTTAGGGTGGCCCAGGTGAAAGTAAAATAAAATTTTAAAAATAAAGCAGCATAGTCTGTGGGACGATTAAAGAAAACGAAAGAACAAAATATGATGTCCAACCTGTCACTACTCAAACTATTGGTTGTCCTATTGGCAGGAGGGATTTTATGTATATCTAATACACAAGGGCCGGGGGGTAGATGGAAGTTTATTCCTTTGAATATGTTAAAAAGATGACTAAAATATATTAGTGAAAATCTGGACATTATTATCATTATCTGTTTATAATTACTCATAATTTTGTTGCTGCAAAACTGAGTAAAACTCAGAATTACCCAGGTGGATGATATTGATCAGAATAAGCTCTTTTAATGACAACTGTTCAGACTGGGACTGCAATAATACTGAAGAACGAAGCAAATTTTAGACTGGTAGTGATTGGGCCAAATCTACGGTATAAAATGTGGGGTTTACAAATATACAGTTCCATTCCCATTTTTTTTCCTTCTGAAAAGAAATATTTAATCTCAAATAGGCATTTTGAAGGTGCATTTTAATATCGTTTTTAAGGTTTGGAAGAATGCAAAATTGTGATTATTATTCCAAGGCTACATATAGGGAATTGATGTTCCTGGAAATTAATAGCAGGTTAGTCCAGGATACTTGATAGTATTGATAAAAACCTACTCACATGATTTTACACCTAGAAAGCACTAATTACAAAATCACAAAACTGATTGTTCTATTCAGTTAGGTTTGCTTTATACCAAGACAAATTATGGGTTGGTAATTTGATAATTCTATACCAAGTATAGTATTAACTATACAAACTGACAACAGTTCTTTAGTGGTTTGGTCCTGAATCTTTTGCAACACTACAGTAAAGGGAATGATTCAGGGTCTTCTATATATAAGTCTCCAGACGATTTATTATTGAGCTATGGTTGCACTGGCCCCATCCTTCTTTTGTGAAGAGTTAAAAAGAAACAGAAAACTAGATTTAAAATTTCCAGAGAAGTCAAGTACAGCCTATCAAGCTTCAGCTGCTAATGACAACAGTTTTCAAATGTTTGATAACATTTGCATTTAAATAATCATAACCTGTCCAAATTTATAACTGAAGTCACTTATCAAGTCACATTGTAGATGAAATACATTACTTAAGAATCTGGTCATAGCTATAGTATACTCACGCCTCCCTGTTCCTACACAATACAACAATTGCCTAAAGACAATATTAAGGTTACTTTCTCTTCCTTAAACCCTAACCCTATTTTTTTTTTACTAAACCCTGATTGACTATTTTTCTGATTATTATTACTTTTAAATTATTGTATTGCTCTTTGCAAGTTAGCTAAGTTTTATCAGTCTATATGTGCTCTTAAATGACTCTCTTGGCAAATTTTCTTTGCTCATTTTAAGCTTGGTTAAATAGAATGTTATCACATGCGGAGCTAGTGAGAAGAAATACAAAGGATGGGAGATGTCAAATCTATGCATTTATTTATATTTGTTTAGATTTTCTTCTGATGCCAATTAGTGGCCACATTATGGGATCAAACCAAATTCTGCTTCCCAAGTAAGAAAACTTTCTTTTGTTTTGTGTGTATTATGTTTTGATGAAATACTAATTTCATAAGATAACTTGGGTTGCCACATGTAGTATTTTCTGAGAAAATAGGATTATTAGTATTTAGGAGGAGAAATAAATAAATCTGGCAAAAGTTTTCATGAGTTGCATTTGTGATCTATTAGAGCAACTGCTACTACTATTAGTACTATTACAGCTATTAGTATTACTACTAGTACTACAACCACCACCACCACCACCACCTCCTCTACTCAAGGTGACACAAGACTCTTCATTGTTATACTATTTCTACCACCCACATTTATTGCTCTGGCATTACAAAATTTGAGACAGAATCAAGACTTTTAGGCAACTACATTGTTACTTGAGAAGCTACTGTGATTTTTCCTGAGTTGATATAAAATGAATCAATGGTTTGTTGTTTCTAGCTATCAGCATTTTGCTTCTTTAGTTTGCTGGAATATAAATAAGATGCTAATAAGTACATATTAGTGGATTTTTCTTCCAATAGATCTAGATAGGCAGTTCAACCATGTGTGGCAGTAGAAATGATAATACGATCTTTAAGATTCAACTGTAGATATTGCTGTCAATATAATCAGGATAAAGCCACATGGTGACATCCAGAATGCTCTGTACAACCTAATGATTGTTAAGATTGAAATCAGAGGGAGAAGATTTCACTTTAAAAATGGCTGTTTAAATGTTATTTAGAGGGGAAAAAAACATTTTACTTCTGCGTAAACAGTCGCATTGCATCAAACATTCAGAGATTTTGAATTATGTCATGGGCTGCTATTAAAAGTTATTGCTAGCATTATGGTGCCACTGAGATCCTTACTGGAGTAGCAAAATATATACAGTATTCACTTCTGAAATATTAGTATAATTTCTCGATGTGGCCTTTTAGAATTCTATTTAGTTCAATCTAGTGTTTTTTTTTTTTTTAACCAACTTCACATAGATTATTAGGAATGGAAATTACATAAAAATACTATTGCAGCTTGGATGTGCAACACCATGTGCCATGTGATACTCTAATTATACTTCACACATACTATAGGATATATAGTGCTATATATGTATGCACCATATACATATATAGTGCACATATATAGTGCATATATATGTATGCACTGGTGTAAAATGCAAGGCTTATATTCCTTTAAATGGATGCCTACACTGTACAAAACAATTACTCATTCTATCCTATAACCAAAGATGCATTAAAGTAAATCAAACTTAATTTATAAGCTTTCAAAGGAAAATCTTAACTGATGCTTAATGTAAAATAATGTGATGGACATATAGGAGCTACCTTACACACAGTAGCAGATACCCTGTTAAATTGTCCGTGGTATTGGGAACTTGCAGGTCATTGACTATCCCAATTTAATTTGGCTAGTACAGGACATTTCTAATAATTAATACTGTAATAACGCTTAATGATCTGCACTCATGCAGTCTGAAAAACCAGCTAATAGTGCAGTTTTTAGTGGCTGCACAAACAGTTAGTTTTAAATTCGTCAATCGCTGCTATTTTAGTATCACATCATATAGATGTGGAGGATATCCTGCCCATGGGCCTACTGCTGACCCGGATGGTGCTGACCCAACTAAGCATGGCATGGCACGAGAGAAAAACATTGTTCCTTGGGGAGTGCTGGCTTACTTGGAAATGAGAATGGCCCTGGGAATCAGGATTTAGAGGCAAACCCTCAAATGCAGGGGGGAAGGGGTGGAATACGTATACATTTTGGCATTGGTTGCACAAAAGAGCAAGACACTCTAGAATGAGGTGAGTAATGAATTTCAAACTTTAGGCTTCTGGATTCATAGCCTTTTCCCATATAATTTCCTCTATCTCATATATTATACTTCTTCTTCTTCTTCTTCTTCTTCTTCTTCTTCTTCTTCTTCTTCTTCTTCTTCTTCTTCT
>JANHFR010001319.1:236881-240159 GCA_032468015.1 Mimophis mahfalensis | reverse complement strand
ATAAGGTTTAAATATTAATTTTGGTTGCATAAGTCAAGATCCATTGGCACTGTTGCTCAGAACATGTCTCAGAACCTGAAAATGCCTCTGCTTCTCCTCCTCCTCCTTCTCCTTTTCTATCTCCATATCCTTCTGTGTGTAAATAAAACTTTAGACTGCCAGAATAAAGCCACCTATTTGGTTTCAGCACTGGCCAAAGTCATTTTTGATACATATTTCTGGTAGTATCTAATATACCAGCAGATGAACCAGGGTCTGAGTCTCTCCAATAGAGTAAGTAACCAATAGAATGGTTGCTAAATTAAGTGGGAGAAGTCAGATTAAGAACAATTCTGTATGAATAAAAAGAAATTTATAGTAAGGAAAGCCTAAACAATTCCACCAGCAGTCTGAAATAACTCTCAAGAATACATATCTTCATGTGACATTCACATTTCTGAATTTCAAAGACTGACATAGCTGTGGAAACTCTATATCGGCATGGTGGGATTAGTGATCCTTTGGATCCAGCAGTGCATATAGAGCAGGGGTGTCAAACTGCATTTCTTCAAGGGCTGGATCAGCTTTGTAGTTCTTCTCTGTGGACTGCTTTTGGCCTTCAGAGTGCTGCTGGAAGCCATGGAGGCCAAAAACAGGCCTCGCAGTCCCTTGTAGGGCCTCTGTGTGGGGCATTTTTGGCTGGCAGAGTGCTGCAGGAGGCCCTGGAGGCCGAAAACAGGCTGCAGGGGGGCACACATGCCTCCCTGCAGCCCCTTTTGGCCTGCAGAACCACCACCAGTCCTTTGATATTTCCAGGCCAGTCAGCAGGCCACATCTGGCCCTCAGGCCTTCAGTTTGACACCCCTGATATAGAGAGAGGCTCAGATTTTTTAGAAAATTAAATTCCATATGTTTGTAAACTATTTCCCTAGGTACAATGAATTCCTCTCACTAGCTTGTTTACATATGCATTACATAAACATTCTTTACACTTCAACTGCTTTCCTTAGAATATTAAGTCCATTAGAGGTGAGAGCACCTATTTAGAGATCAGTCAAATTGTGAGAATTCTTTTTGTTTTCCCTTTGAACCACAGTCTTTATATATTTAAAAGAAAACAAACCTGGCATTATTATTTCCAGTGTTAAACGAACTGCAGAATTCACTGCAGTAGGCTGTTCCTTCAAGCTTTGCAAATAATGATCATGCTGCACTTTTGAATGTTAAATCTGCATTGTTGGAGTTCTAACCTATAAAAAGACATGTATTCTCATTTAGTGAAGACTCGTTCCTCTAGATGTGATTGCTTGAAATTGAATGTTATATTTTGTGATTTCTAAAATGAGGATAGTTTTTCTTCTTTCACTTAAAAGATCCCTAAGGCCGATTCAAGGAATTAACTTGACAAGTAGAAAAAAGATAAGACTCGTTTAATTTTATTTTTGACAGGAGAAACTGAGAGAATAATTTAGAATACTTCTTGTCTAAATTTATTTCTTATGTGGGACCAGAGGAGTCTTCAGAATCATCTTAGAACTTCCAAATTCAAGATTTCGTGGTATTGAGGAAAGAAAGAGAGTTGTGGGAATAACAGGGACACCTCCAAAGTTGCACTGAACTCCAAATATCACAGTAGGATGTATCCCATAACAGTGGTTTCAAACTCAAGGCCCGGGGGCCAGATCTGACCTGCAGGATGCTTAGGTCTGGTCTGCATTGCTGCCCTGGAAATAGCAAAGGACTGGCCCATGGTGCCTCTGCCAGTGAAAATGGACCTTGGGAAAACCACAGACAGCCATCCTGACTCCATTTTAGCTGGCAGAGGGTTGCAGGAGGCTGTTGCAGCTGAAAATAGAGCTTGGGAGCCCATTTTCACTGGCAGAGTGGTCGGACCACCACAGGCACACCAATACGAGTGACATTGAACTGGCCACACCTACCCTGGCCATGCCCACCCCAGCTTCCTGAGGTCAAACACAACCCTGATGTGGCTCTCAATGAAATCGAGCTTGATACTCCTGTTCTATAGCCTCTGGATAACAGCTTTAGTGTTTTTTCCTCTCCTGTATTCAAAGTTTGCTTTGATTTTATAATATGATTTTGGGGATGTAAGTAAATAGAGAACCATATTTCCTGACTAAAGATTTTAATAGTGTACATGTGTCTTCAGGGAAACAAACAAATACTTCAGTTGTGGTTGGATAAAGGGAACAGTGATTTCAATCCCACAACAGAGTTCACTCTTTCCAATGTACAAGTGACTCAGATTTTTTTTTTATTGCAAGACACTAAACTTAGTCAGTTAAAATATAATACAAACGTGCTGCTGTTTAATAGTCCACGGACGTGCAAGGATCAAAAACAGCAGAGAAAAACACAATTGCATCACCATTGTTGTAGTGTAAAGAAAGAGGGGCTTAATTAATGTTTTGTTCTTTTTTTAAAAATGGCCAAGGATAAGAATGTGTTGATCTTTCCATCATTTCTGCTTTTGTTCTAGTTTTTTTTTAAAGAAGGGTTTTGTGTGGCTGTTATTGAAGTAATTACACAGAGGTTCGAGGGAGCGTGCTTCTTGCTCTAAAACAGAATTAGCAAACTCTGAAAACTTACTCTGAGAGGAGTGACTTGTAGAAAAGAAAGGTAAAAGCATCTAGATCTCCACCTACCCAGACATGCTTTTAAACATTTGAACTATGAATGAGATATATCCTGACTTTGTCTTAGGAGCATCCTCATTATACTGAACCAAAGATCATGGATCTACAACTTAATTTTCCTAGACTGTGGACAATTCTTTTCTGACTAAGGAGTGCACTTGTAAGCACCATATTAATGTAACGAGTGTCAAGCTGTAGGAACTGGAGACAATGAAGTAGGGTTGAAGGCTCCTTGGTCTTCTCTGATCTTGGTTATTTTCTTGCAGATGTTTCATTACCAGTGCTAGGGTTGACTAGCACTAATGCTATTATTGGAGCTGAATAATGAAACATCTGCAAGAAAACAACCAAGCTCAGAAGGCACCAAGGGCACCCCATGTCAGCCCGAGATACAAATATTCTTTTTTTATTAGAAGTAGGGTTGCTGGTAGAATGGGCAGACCTTTATCAAATAGATACGGAGTTTCAGTGATTGAACTTATTTCCTATTTTGTTGTTTGTTTCTGGATTACCATAAACATGTATCTTGTTTTGGCCCCAAATGGGGAAAATACTCTATTTCAAACACTTGTTTTTTTCCTACTGACTTTAAACAGCATGATTGGCAAACTCTGGTTGTAGGTTGTCCAATCTTGCCCAGAA
>JANHFR010001319.1:229381-231881 GCA_032468015.1 Mimophis mahfalensis | reverse complement strand
AACAGAGGGGGAGGGATAGGACATCATTTATTCCCAGTCTACAACAGAGTCCTTTCAACAGTTCTGAGAAGGTTCCACACCCATTTGCATCACTCAGGTGACCCTGATAACACAGATAAACCTCCAAGTGGCCTCAATGACTTGCTAAAAAAAACGCAAATGACCAGCTGTATAAAGTCTTCCATTCCTCAACATCCAGTCAGAGCCAAAGAAACTTCTTGGATGAGAAGTGAAATGTCTTTAAAGGAAAAACCAGAAAGTCCAGTTACCTCTTGGAAAAAAACATCTTTGGGGCACCATTCTTTCCATTCTCATTTGGAGTTTAGCTGACTAGAATGAATGGTACTGCTTATACAACGTTGCCAGAATACTTCTGAAACTAAAAAAGAGTAAAACCGGCAGTGATGTACGTGGTGTTCAATGAATGGCATTGATATCCCATCACAGTTGATGCCATTGACAATTCCATTTCTATCAGACTACTGTAACAGCTGCAACAGGTTAGAGAACCAACATGTTCACCTGCATAATCCACAATGTGTCCAAATACAGCACTGCCCTCCTTGTCCTACAGCAGAGTGGGGAGAGTTGCTTTCAGAGGGTCTGTTAATTTGGGTGGGTAAATTACAGTTTAAACAAATTACGACTATATTTTCATTAATCTCTAAGGGAGATTTAGCTTTTCATTCAATAATGTATGTAGGGATAATTTACAGCCTTTAGAACTTTAACAGTTTGTAAACTTTAATACATTTTGCTATCTAAAATTATTGCACCCTTTAAAAGGTGTGCAGTCTTGTTACTTTATGAAATGGATTAGTAAAGTACATATATTACTATATTACTTGTTAGTTTTTGATAATTGTCAAAATCATTGAGCATCACTGCTTTCTTTCATAATTCAATTTACACCTGTGTGCTTTATTTTATACATTTAAAAATGTATAATTTAAAAATATTTTTAAAAAGGAGTCCATAAGTTTCACTGGATCCTTTAGTGTCCATAACAGAAAAACATAAAAAAACCCACCAGCTTAAAATCTAAGACATATTTCCCAGTCATTTATAAAAGCATAAACCCATCTAACCCATATTCTCAGAACAGAAAAGTTTTAATCAATAATATGCAAATATGAATAAATCAGTGGAAAAGAAGAGAAAACCAGCATTACACATTAGCATAGAAAAGAAGAAAAGAGTATAAGTAATTATTTCTGTCTGCAGCATTTGAAAGAGACAAACCTAAAGTAGAATTTAATATCTGCCTTTAGTATGAAATGTAAGTGCAAAAATCATGGTATTTTGGTGTTAGCATTTACCGTAATGGCATGTAACTTCAATATGCAAGCATAGTGTGTGTGTGTGTGTGTGTGTGCATGCATGCGTGCACACACAAACATACATACAATACACACCTGTATATACATATATAGATATTCATACCCAAATGTGTGTCTGTGTAAATGTTGTAAAAGCAATACAAACACTATGTGTAAATTGTAAAACTGGTCCTTAGGCATATAAATATTGTATTGTGCAAACATCGGATACAAGTGGAATCACATCTACTATCTTTCTTTCTTTGATTGTTTAACACTTTGTAAGTATAGGTATACTCCACCTGATAATAAACTTCATTAATTGAACTGTCGCACTGCCCTTCATTTATCTGAAGGTCAGGCTTGTAGAATTTGTAACCATTGAATGAAATGATGCTTAATGCTTTGGTTAACTTCTGGGCATCATGTACATGAAAATGTAACCTCAGCATATTGTGTAACATCCTTGTCAGGTCTTTGGAAGCTAATATACATTAAGCTCTTAATATTATAGTCATATATGAATTTGTTTCACCACTGGGTTTATGAGTGATAAGAATCTGTAGGTGTTATTCAGTGAAAATGGAGTTGTAGAATTTTAACTGTCTACCAAGTGGAAACATGCGACTAAGATACCACTTAATGCATTCATGAGTCTAACTGAATCTTCATAGAAAAATGCATTGTCAGTCTGTACAAATGCTCATATTTTGATTTTCAGTCATGGAGTTAGAAAGGAAAACGAACATTCACTGTTATTTTCTATATTAACTATGCTTATATAGCAGTGATGGTGAACCTTTTTGGCACCGAGTGCCAAAAAGTGGGGGGGAGGAGTGGGTGTGGTCACCCACGTGCCACTTCCTATTTTAGGTGTGCGCATGCACACTGCCCACTTCCTTGTTTGGGATTGGGAGAGTGCGCGCACACATGCAGGGAGGGGCATAGGGCCCTCCCCATGCCTGCGCAGTTCTCCCAAGCCCCAAAACGCCCAATAAACCCCAAAATTTCGGGGTTTTTTTTGGTGTTTTGGGAGCTTGGGAGGGCATGGGGGTGCGTGGGGGTGTGTGTGTGGAGGAGATGCCACCTGCTCTGTCCCGCCCCCCCCTTGTGCTTGCGCACACGTTCCCAAGCTCCCAAAAAGCTGAAAAAAACCCCCAAAACGTTGAGGGGTTTTTGGT
>JANHFR010001319.1:179075-206986 GCA_032468015.1 Mimophis mahfalensis | reverse complement strand
AGAGAGAGAGAGAGAGAGAGAGAGAGAGAGAGAGAGAGAGAGAGAAGGAGAGAAAGAGAAAGAGAAAGAGAGGGAGACAGAAATGTTCCAGAAATGAGAACTAGGGTAGTACACCAGATTGGAAGAGTTAAAAATGAAACATGTACATGGTTCTGCCCACAACAATTGTCAGTACCTCTGCAGTTCTGGTGTCTTCTCTTTGAGTTTCAAGTGAGCCCAGAAAAAAATAATGATTTCTTGGAGTTGCCAATTTGCCTTCCATCACAATCTGAAGGCTTGGTTGTTTCAACTAGCTGGTCTGGACTGACATGGGGTTTTAAAGAATTTTAAAGAATTTTATTGTTGATCTAAACTCTGTCATTTTTAATGATTTATTGAGATAATTGTTTAATTCATTTTTTAAATTTTCTATTATGTGTTTTTATTGTTGTAAGCCTCCCTGCGTCCTTCAGGAGAAGGGCAGCATATAAATCTCAATAAATACAAATACAATAAATACAAATACAATAGGTAGAATGTGATCACCCCTAGATGTTCCCCATCCCCACTGAAAGAGCACAAGAACATCTCTTCACAAATGAAGCTGCATAGCAAAAAAAGAGGACCCACCCTTATAAGCCTCAAAATGCAACAGCTGATAGAAAGTAGACTTCCTTGAATGACCATTTTTGGTGTGCATTGCCATACAGTTCCCATACCAATTACATTTCTCAATCCGGTTTGAGTACAGCATGTTTTCAAAACAATGCTACACATACACTGGGGGCATGGTTTAGCTACCAAAAGCTTCTGCGTGCAATATGAAATCCTGGCTTTAGCACACAAAGCTTTACATGGCTTGGCTCCAGCCACCTTCATTTGTTGAAGCTTTTAGGTTAAGTCAGGTTAATGCTTATCCTACTGGATTCTGGATCTTAGCAAACATTTCCAGACTGTATTTGGGGGATTCTGGCTAAGGTATTGCCTTGTTGTAAAGTCATTGTGGGTTTTGCATATTTTTACTTTGGGAGTCCAAGAGGCTATACTGTTAGCAAAATTATATTAGACATGCTCACTTTCATACCAAAGCTGGAATGGCACCAGTACTTCTGGGTTGCCCTTTAGTTCTGCCAGGGCTGGGTAATAATTATCTCCATACGGTATGCCAATGATCTCCACCTCTGGTCTCCAGGATCCACTGGAATAATGGAATCCAGGATCCAATGGAATAACAAGAGATAGCAGTAGTTGTTATATTTTAATGACAGATGTGCAATGTTTTCTGTCCTGTGAGTGCTCACAGATGGAATATAAGGTTGTGATGGTGTATCTGAGGAGCCATGTGGATAGGTAGTTCCGGCTCAGGTTGCACTGGACGTATCTCCCTCCGGATGATCAGATGTCTGCCCAAGAGTTGTGACAAAGGTGCTCCCGTTGGTCTCCCCATCCTCCAAAGCTGTCGGCCCGATGTAGACGAGGGCACAACCCGTCCTTTCTTTAATGATTATATTACACTATTTCTTTGATATTGATGTAACTCTTGACCCACAGTGAGTTGTCCTGCAGCAACTTGGCTGTGATGAATTGTCACACAGTGAACTGGCTTTGGGAAGTTGGCCATGGTGAATTTAGCCATGGCTGTGGAGAATTGTAACAGACCGTCCTCCTAATGTGCTGAACCAATTTCCAGAATTTTCCAACCAGCATGGCTAAAAGTTGGAGATTTGGGGTGTTAAAATCCAGCATGTCTCAAGGCACCAGGTTGAGAAAAGCTATTCTAGTAAATAGATTGTATGATTTTCTTTTACATGAATATAGGATATTTGAATATGGTGGTGAATTCCATCTATTATGTTTTACACTGTCCTTT
The DNA here is from genome assembly GCA_032468015.1 of Mimophis mahfalensis. Taxonomy (NCBI): domain Eukaryota; kingdom Metazoa; phylum Chordata; class Lepidosauria; order Squamata; genus Mimophis; species Mimophis mahfalensis. The sequence continues at coordinate 205,137 of JANHFR010001319.1, read as the reverse complement.
ATTTTTTTTTTACCCCAGATCAGAATAAGGAATCATGACTTCCTGAATGCAAGACTTCAAGTTAAAACATCTACCAGTCCTTTCAAAACTTAATGTCAGACACTTGCTACAATAAAATTGCTCAGTGTCTTTTAGGCTTTTCAAGGCTCCAAACAGAGAACCTGGTTTGATTGTCCAAAGAATGTATAGCATCCTTCCTATCAAGTTTAGTGATAGAACTTAACTTCAATCCATATTGAGTCCTGTTGTTGGGAACTTCTTAGTTACTGTAAGCATGCAAAGGAATGAGCAAATGACAGACTTTCTTTCTTTCTTTCTTTCTTTCTTTCTTTCTTTCTTTCTTTCTTTCTTTCTTTCTTTCTTTCTTTCTTTCTTTTTCTTTTTTCTTTCATCATCTGTTTTACTTCTCTACTTCCTACAGGTAGCATTCAAAGCAGAAAGAATTATGTAGTCTTTCACCAGGTCTAACCCAATATGTATTCATAAAATGCAGGGACAGTACCTTGGCCATGTCATTTCAAAATGCCTGGAGTGATATCAAATGAAAGGCTTTCTCTGAGCTATTTGCTGGTCACTGGGACAGAAATGACAAAGGATTCTGTCCATTAGTTTTTCAATACAGTGTTCAATAGTAGTAGGAAATTGATGGTGTAACTGTGGCATCACATTGGGGAAACTTATGATGCGGACAATAGCACTTCCAATAAAAGGACTTTTGATTTTCTGTGTGTCAAACTGTTTTAATATTAGGGCATTTCTAGGTCAATGAAGGGCTAATGTAGCATCATAAATCATATCTAAACAAGAGCCCAAAGCTGACTAGGCTCCAGTAGTATTTGGATAGGGTAAAAAAAAAAAAGGGGGGGGGGGAGAAACACAAAAAGTAGGTATCTAATGAAAAACAGGAGCTGCATTTATTCCTCTGCCCCCAAACCCAACATTGATGTTGCTGGCTGGGAAGAGTGAATAATAGGTGAATTAGAAATTAATGATTCCTCTGCTATGTAAATGGCAATTAAAGGACACGTCAGGCTGCAGGCTCTGTCCTAACCCATTTTTTCCATTTGTTTAGATGGAAATTCATAAGGCATGCTAATGCAGGATGAAGCTCCACACGATGCAAAATTGAAGAACCTGCATACCTGGCAGCATCGGGTCCAGTTACAAGAAGGGATGAGTTTTTCCCTTTTATAAGAGAACTTCCCTGGCAAAATACTAAATCGTCGATGGTTAAGCCTTTGGATATTAATAAGTAATGACCACGCAAACCAGCTGCAAAGAAAATGCATTATACCTCCAAAATAACCGCCGTGAAACTCAATAATTTGCATTGATTATTATCCTACATATCAGACTGCTACTTTTAACAAAATAACATCGTGACCATCGCTCTTTCCTGGAAGATTGCAGGAACAATATCTCTTCTTTCCTTAAATCAAACCATTAATTAAGTTATCTTTAAAAAAAATTTTTTAAATCTGCAATTCATAAAATGGCGTTCAATAACATTTAATGTGCAACAACAGCAAAAAGGTAGTAAGGAACCTCTCCTCATTTTTTTTCCCCTGGCTGTTCACTTTAAATGATCCTATATACACAAATCTACATGGGAAAGAGGATGAGAAGTTCTTTTTTAAAAAAGAAGACAGTCCTTGATAATGAGTATTAAATACTCTAGAGCTTTCAATGCCATCTTTTTTAATGAAAAGGTAGGGAGCTCTGTGACATATAAACATATTTTTGTAATTGTATAACATTTATCTATCAGTAAGAATTCAGATGAGTGTGTGTATTTGATGTCCATGCTGCAATACAGAACAAGGCAAAGTTAGATGCATTTGTCATTTAAAATCTGCCAATTTCTACAATATTCGGTGTTAGCATTTGAAACAAATGGGTGTCTGGAAGGAAAAAAAAACCTGCATTGCCCAATCCCACAAAGAGCAATTTTCTGTCATTTCATGAAGGATGGTGTGAGGTCTTGATAAAGAATTTGCTCATTATGAGGTTTGTGTTTGTTTGCTTGCTTGCTTGTTTGTTTGTTTGTTTGTTTTGTTTTGGGTTTTTTTGCTGATGAAAGGAAAGGGAAAAAAGTTTAACTATGAGAAATGGGGGAATAAAGACTGCATGGATGCAGTAGGTTGATAAAAAAATAGGTTCATTTTTTTAAAAATTTTGTGGACAACATGGACTTGAATATTGTTATCTTTATTTTTACTGTACAGTCTTGCACACATATGGCACTATGAGAAGTAAGTAGAAAGCTTTTTTACTTTCTTCCTTCTTCCTTCTGCAATCCTGAACTCAGTACATCTTTACTGGCCTAGCTAAACTCAAGAAAGCCAAACAGAACACTGAATTGGTCAGTATTTGGATGGAAGCCCACTAGGAAACCCTAAAGATATAAGTTAGTCTTGGAATTAAAAGAAAATTCAGAGGAATTTGTAAGGTGAACTCATATAAGCAGTGGTGGGATTCAATATTTTTTACTACCAGTTCTGTGGGTGTGGCTTAATGGGCATGGCTTTGCTATCAGCCAATCAAATGTGGTATTTGCCAGTGTTGGCCAATCAGAGGTGGTATTTGCCAGTTCTCTGAACCAGTCAAAATTATAGCTACCGGTTCTCTGGAACCTGTTGAAATTGGCTGAATACCACCTCTGCATACAAGTAATATAATAGAAGATAATGTAATTTCCTTGACACCCAAAGCAGTAAAAGAGGAAATAAAGAAGAGAAGAACTAAGGCAACCATATTATGTAGTAATGTCTATGTAGATATATAGCATATCAAAGATGCTATAATATGCACGGTGAGGATTGATGAAATAGTGGAAATATTCTAAGAAGCATCCAAGGAGAAAATGACTGGGTAAAAGGTTAATTATATAAAAGATAACACATCAAGTATATTTCATTATGCAACCAACAATAAAATCCGATTTCTATATAATTTGGTTCCTTTTCATCAAACATTTAGATGTCATAGTCTATGATAAAGACTGGTAAACACAAATATGTATATTTCAACAAGTATAAATAGGTAATAAATGACAATTCATCACTGAAGGTTAAACTGCTCACCTTCAAAGCTATTTCTAGAAGGAGATATTTCACATCTTCCTCCTATGACAGTAACACAGTGTCTTTCTATTTCTCTTTTCCCCCCTTTCCTTTACTTATAGCTAAAGTGTTACAATAAGCAAATAAATGAAGAACAGATTATTCTACTATTCCTAAATTCATCTGAAGATCCATGGAAATTTTTTAGACAAGGTGAACTGAGATGGTTCAGCTTCACAGAAATAAGGAAGCAGCATTCCTGTAGACATAGTCCTCCATTTACAACTACAAATGGCCCAGAATCTTGGTCATTGAGTGAAGCAGTCCTCAAGTGAGATGCCACATGACCTCTTCACAACATGACCACAATCCCAGTTCTTCTAGTTGTGCTCATTAAGAGACAGCAGGGGTCATTAACACACCATCTAGGAGAAGGTTTGAATCTCCTGGGCATCATGGGGTAGGGAGAGAGCTTGAGCCTCCTACCCAAAGGTGGTATTCAGCCAGTTCTGACAGGTTCCAGAGAACTGGTAGTGATCATTTTGACTGGTTCAGAGAACCACCTCTGATTGGCTGACGCTGGAAAATACCACCTCTGATTGGTTGACAGCATAGCCACACACAATAAGCCATGCCCACAGAACTGGTAGTAAAAAAAAATTGAATCCCACCACTGCTCCCATCATAACCTGAAGATCTAAGCCTCTCCCTGCTCCATTGGAAAAAGAATCATGGTGTACACTAGCTTTTTGACAGATTTGAGGCTTGTTTCTCCAGTATGCTTAGAAATTTCCCCTCTGAAATTTAGCAAAAACACTAGCAAATACCAGTTTTCTGAAAGCTTCAGAACAGTGGCATTTGCTAGTATTTTCCCTTCCGCTCTGGAGGGAAAATACTAGCAAATGCCAGTACTCCGAGCCTTTCAAAACACTAGTGTTTACCCTAGTATTTTCCCCTCTTTTCCAGAGCCTTTCTGAGCCTTCAGATGAGGAGGGGAAAATGCTCCCAAATCTGAAAGGCTAAAGTGTAAGAGAAATGTCTCAGCCTGTTAGAGGAATGGATCTCATATCCAACATCCCTTCCACTTGCACCCTTCCCTACTGGCTTCCCCCTTGATTTTCTGGGACAGCCAACAGAGAAGATTACAGATGGCAACCACATTATTTTGGGGCACTTGGCAAATTTGTGAATGGGTTGCCAGTGCCAAAATGCAGACATGTGACTGAGGTGGTGATCTGACATTTTACAATACCCAGAGGTGCTTTTATGGCCATAAAGTATCCATTCTGACACTGTCATTATTGCAGCCAGTCATTAAACAACAGGATATAAATTGAGGACTACCTGTATTACAGTATAAAGATGTTTAATAAAGTTTTCAGGATTGTGGGCAGGTGGTGAGTCGATAAAGAAACAAGAGCAGCATCTTTCACCCAGTCTAGGCAAAACTGAAAACATGCCCACTGGGAGATGTAAAGATTGCAGTAACAACCAACTATCTATGGAGATTCTCAGTCATCCAGCTCATGGTTGTCCCAAAGGTATTTTTTTCAAGAGGCAACTGGACTTTCTGGTTTTTCTTTGGAGATGCTTCACTTCTCATCCAAGAAGTTTAACCTTTGGGACTAACAACAAAGATTAAGGGCCAAATTAGTGGGAAAATCTAATGAAGTTTTTCTAAAGGGGCAAATAATATCCAGTTGAAAGAACTGAGGAAGCTTCTTGGATGAGAAGCAAAACCTCTTCAAAGAAGAAACAAAGAAAGTCCAGTTGCCTTTTGAAAAGCACCTTTGGGACAACCATGACACAGATGACTGAGAATCTCCATAGTCACTTAAAAGAGGTGTTACAGAATGCTTCAAAATAATTAGAGTTAATACAAAGAACTAAGAATTAATTGCATTTACGGCAAGTAAAAACAGGTTTGTATGATTTAAAAAAAAACGTGGAAAAGGTTACAAAAAGTTTATAAAGAAAGAAACCAGAATATTTACAGAACATGTACAGCATTTTGTATAAAATGTGCAAGTCTTATTTCTTCATTTAGACAACAACCCTACGATAAAGCATTTTTAGAGTTGTTAAATAATGTGGAAGCAAAGCTGTTAAATTAAGTTTGTTTCTGGGATACTTCTTGCTATTAGCCTCTAAGGTTAATTTCTCCCTTATCATGCACTCGTTCAATGTGATTTTCTTGCTTTAAAAAGTTATTACTTTAAATTATTTACACTCCAAAACAATCCTGGTGTGTATGTGAACCTCTCTTTTTTATTTTTCCTCCTCTTAATGACTGTGTATGTCATGTTTAGATCTACATCTTATTCCTTCTTTCCTCTACAGTAAGGCTTCTAAATTTAGGCTGCAAAATTGTGGATAGCCATTAGATGGGGACAAAAAGTTATTGTTACCAATATCTGTTGGTCGTCCAGATTTCTACAGCCCAAATTTAGAAGCTCTGCTATTTTAATCCTTTTGTTTAAATAAATAATAGCCAGAGTGAAATATACATTGCATTCCCCCCCCCCAAAAAAAACCCCTCAGTGTTAAGCAGCCTTTAGCAAGCTGTCACAGATGCGACCAATAAGCACATCCTGACTTAACAGACATCAAGGGTTGCTAAGGATACACCATCAAGGGACAAGGGTCAGGAGTCAAACTGACCAATATTGAGTAAATTACATTGGTTCAAATGATTCCCCCTGAGCTAGTAATGATATGGCATGCACATAGTTTGGTCTAAGGGCTAATAAATACTGTCTTTGGAGGCTCAAAGAGGACATAGAGCGTGTAAAATTATATGGTAGTGCTACGCCATCAGATTTTATGCTCATATATACACTATGTGATGTATTCACAATGTGTATGGGGTATGGTGCGTGTGCACAGGCTCACACATGCCCATAAGAAGGAGGGAGGAAAGGAAGGAAAGAGAGAAAGCACTAAAACCATCATTATTTTTCACAGAGAGGAAAGCAAGGAAAAGAATTCAATATCTTCTTGCCTCTAATGACAAAAATGTGTACAGAGAAGACAAGAATAGCACAGTGATTGGTACCTTCTAGAAGTCATTCATTCCCAGAGATAAAATATTTATAATTTTGGACACTGTTGTAAATGTGCATGGCTCTCAACAAACAGCCAGATATATCTCCTGTCTTAGAAAACTTATAGTCCAACAGCAAGCAGCATTTGGATCAGATTCTTTGGAGACTGTAGCAAAGCATACACCTCAAGCTAAATGATGTCTACATTTTTTTCCCTTTCCCTGAAATCTCAGTACATTCAAGAATGTTCCCTAGTTTTGCTAGAAAGTATTAATACATACAGGTAATCTAGGGGGTGTTACATTCTAAAAACTAGTTTAAAAAGCACAAGGTGATTTAGCTTCTTCTCTAAAAATTTCCCTGAACTTGTGCAAGTATATAGTGAAATGGAAGAATGTTATAAAGAATCGGTTCTGGTGGACAGTATCAAAAATAACAACGAAGAATGGTTGGAAATCAGGAAAAATGGTTAAAAATCAGGTAACAAACATGGTGGTGCAGTGATTAGAGTGTAGTACTGCAGGCTATTTCTGCTGACTGCTGGCTGCCTGAAATTTGGCAGTTTAAATCTCACCAGACTCAAGGTTGACTCAGTAAGCCACTTATAGAGAGGGCTTGAAAGCACTGTAAAGCAGTATATAAGTCTAAGTGCAATTAGCACTTTGACTTAGACACTTAGGCTATAGCACTTAGCACTTTGACTTGGATTTATACTTTTCCAAATCAGTTGTGAAGACAGAAAGGATCAATCAAAATGGAAAGATCATTACGGGTCTCTAAAAAAAAAGTGACTAGAAGATTGTATACTGTATTGTTTGTAGGCTGCTCTTGACCACTGATTCCAGGGAAGGACAGCCTGTGAAATGGTTAGGAAGACTTTTCTAAAATGTTCAGATGATTGGAGTACAGATCCTAGTCTTGAATGAGGTTGGTAAAAGGGTTCATATGATAAGTGATGAAGACACTACTATAGGAACAAGCAGTTTTTAAGATAAAGATAAGGAATAAGATTCAATGTCCCCAGATACTTCCTGTATTTGACATTATTTCCCAGTTTGCACTTTTTAACATAGGACAGGGGCATCAAATCTGCATCATCACAGAGTCATCATGTGACACATCACAACTTTTTTCCTCTTTGCTAAACTAGGCATGGGTGTGGCCAGCACATGACACATCCAGCCCACGGGCCACAAATTTGACAGCTCTGATGTAGGAAGTGTACAGTTATGCTGCTAAGCAAATCATTAGCTGTTTGGATCACATTTTCTTTTTTGTTTGTTTTCAAATGTGATAACTTATTAATTTGCAACAATAACAACAACAAATCAAGAATAAAAGAACAGCAAATAGATAAGAAGGAAATAAACTTAGAAAATTAGCTGAAAAATCAAAAAGCCATTAACATATATCTGCATCTTGGAATCGCAATCAGTATGAAATGTTGTGTCAGCATAATAAAATAAATCAATTTTTAAATTGGCTTTTTAATGCAATAATTAACTAGAACTGTTATAACTCAAATGATAAATTATAGAAATTTCAATAGAGAGAAATTGCAATAATTACTGCCTAATCTTTAAAGTGTAGAAAATCATAAAGAAGTACAATTCTATGTTTAAAATCCCTCTAGTTTTGAATGTGGTGCAAACCTATTTGTAAGGTTAGTAATTACTGAAATGGTTTTCATATTGTATTGAATTCTGTATCAGTTTTGCTTTTTAGATATGAAGTTAATTTTCACACTGAGCCATACTTCTAGAACATAATTTGCCATTATACAGAAGGAATTGTTCAAGGAGAAACAAAAATAATTATTGTAGATTTTACGTAAATAATTCAGTCTAATTTCTGGAAATATAAGATTTATTAATACTTTTTAAATGGCATGATGAAGAAAAAAATCTTTCTTTAAAATTTGTTTCATGTTGGATAAAATAAAAGGAAGTGAAGAATTAAGGAATTATCCAAGGAATATAAGTAGCTCACAACAAATTATGATTTTACATCAACAGCTTATCCATGTTAACAAAGAAAGAAGTGGAAATAAAATTGAATGATGCAAAGCAGAGGAATTTTAAATTTGTGAATAAACCAGATAAATGATTGGTTTTTAATGGCAAACAAAAACATAAGTAATAATAAAATTACAAGTCTAATGGTCAATGTAACCATACAGTGTAACTATACAATGTAACCATGCAATCAGTGAATTATATTTTATAATTATTCTAATTTCTATAAAGGGTTAATGGACTATCAAGTCTGTATTGTAAGTGCTTTGAGGATGAACTGTTACAACTTTGACAAAGTACAATGAAATTATATTCTATAGGGAGGAAGGATGCTCAAGGTGTTCCACATAGGGTAGGAATTATAGCTCAATGTTCCGTAGCAAGGTCAAATTCCAAACCTCATTCTGCATTACTAGTTCAAGGTACCCCTTAACCATTCATATCAGAAGATTTCACCTCTGAATTTTGTTCACAAATATTCCTGGATGCGGGTACTGAATCCAAGCATTTCTTCATGCAAAGCTTGGCTTTGTCTATGGCCTCTTGCTTTTCTTATATTCAAAAATCCAATCTTGTCACCTGAACAGAATTTCCATTGTGTTCTGTTACCATGATTGTTGGGGCTACTGCAGATCCTGGTATCATTCCTCTGTACAATTGTGAATTTTGAACTTTCAAATGACACCAGTACAAATTGTCTTTGAGCTTGGTAAAAGCCTGAAAATTGCAATGCTACAGAGTCTGCCTTCCTATTGTGGCACTTAATGCTCTTTGCTCAGAACTCAGCCTAAAACCCTTTGTATTGGACTTATTGTTCATTATATTTCACAAACAGAGCTGTGACTGATTATTTTAAATTTACTTCTGTTTGATTCAGAACATCCACATTTTTATAGTAATCTCACTGTAATTTCATGACGAGCAACAATAGAGAAAGTGAGTTATGATGAATCTTTGGAGACTTATTTCAATGAAAATAAAAGAATTATAATTTGAATAAATCATTGCTGCGATGCTCTAAAGGGATCCCATTCTTTATCAGGGATATACTTTAACCACAATTAGTTCATTCCTGTTTTGACACGGAAACCAAACTGAAAGATTTTACTGAGCATTAAATCTGTAAGAAGACACCCTTCATGCCTCAATTTGACAATTCCATTCATTTACACTTAGAATTGCAATAGTGAAGGAAGGCTTCCTGTGAAAGTACAATTATGGTCTAAAAGATCCAGATTCTCCTCCAAAGCTAAAAATGTTATTATTTTTTGTAAGGAAATCAGCTGATCACTTAAATCTTTCCTTGACATGATTATGCCTCCATACAGATCCTATCAAAACTGCAGCTAGTCCTTGACTTACAACAGTTTAAAGTTACAACAGCACTGACTTTGTTTTTCACACTTAATGACTGTTGTAGCCTCCACAGGGTCACATGAGCAAAATTCAGATGCTTGGCAACTGGCTCACATTTATGATGGTTGCAGTGTCCCAGGGCTCATGTGATCCCCTTTTGCAACCTTCTGACAATCCAAGTCAATGGGAAGCCAGATTCACGTAACAACCATGTTACTAACTTAACAACTGCAATGATTCACTTAACCACTGTGGCAATAAAAGTCATAAAATGGAGCAAAATTCAACAAATTTTTCACTTAACAACATACATTTTGGGCTCAGTTGTGGGTATATGTTGAGGACTACCTTATCTAATTATCAATGGCAATAGAGTATTTTTTTTACTTTTAACACACACACACATACACACATATCTGAACATTCCAATTTATTTTCAGAAAGTTATAAAGTTGGCAAAAGTCATAGAAACAAAGTCCACCTCCTTGCTGAGGATACAAATCCAAGTTAAAACTTCCCTAACAGTTGGCTGTATTACGCTTATTTATTGTTCAATGGTAACTTCTGCCTAAACTTATCAAATGAAGGGAGACCCACAACTACCCTGGGTAATTGATTCTACTATTAAACTTGATCTCCCTAAGAAGAAGAATTTATCTAACAGTCAATCAGAGTTTGACTTTCTGCTGCTTAAATGTCTCAAAAGTCTGCATTTTAGAACAGTGGATAACATATCTTGACCTCCTTCAGTGCTGTTCTTTTACTGTTTGAAGACTGTGGTGTTCCTCTTTAGTCTTTCTTCTCCTCTAAAGGCATACATGTAATTCTAGCTCCTTCAATCACTCTTTATACAATTTAATTCCTAGTCCATCCTTGTTGCTCTTCTCTAAACCTCTTCAAATTAGTCTCAACCCTTCTAAAAATGTGGTGCTATAACTTGATATTTTATTCAAATTCAGTGAGGTATGTTCAGCATATTCAAAATAAAGTGGAACAACAATTTGCTATCATTGAAAACTGTATTTTAGTTCCTTAGACCCAAAATTGTGTTTGTTCTTTTAGCAGCAGTATCACATTGTTGGCGGATATCTAATTTGCTATCAGTTCTTATTCAAGGTTCCTTTTCATTTAGTACTGTCTTCCACTTTGATGAAGAAGCCTAATTAACATATAAGTTTTGAGTTGGCTTCTTTCTATTATTGTCTAGCCTCTATTTAATTATATTGTTAATCAAAATATTGCAGTGCATTTTTACTTATGACATCTACATCTTTTCCACAATCTACTAAGAAAGTTAATTGATTGAAAAACTAGCAATGACAACATTTGTTCATGCTGCTGTCTGATGATTGCCAAGCTGCTTTTTCTATGAGCAGGGCCTGGTTTTGAGGGTGGGGGTGGATCTTACCCTGGAGGCCAAAATGTTCCCAAGAACAGGGGCTACTTATGACGAACATTTGGAAATGGTGGGAAAACAGTCAACTTTCACCTTATTGTTACTTGGAGTTAAAAGGAAAAACTGACAAACTCTGTTTTGTTTTACCTCAGTCCTTGTGCATAATCCACAAGGATGCTTTTGGCTTCATCTTTTCCAGAGAGGAAAAAAAAATATTACTGAGTTCAAATCCAGGAGAATTTGGAAGTACATTCAATATGGAAGACAGGAAGGAACAATGCTTCCATTCTGAGCCATTATTTTGAAGCCAGAAGGGTCATATTAGTCCCCAGCTCCTGTCTTTTCTTCTTCATATTTCAACCCCTTTAGCTTGAATAGATTTAGGACACAAATTTTTCCTATATTCCATGAAGTGTTTCACCCTCCCAAATTCTGTGGGAAACCTACAGCTTTTGGACAATATGAGTTGTCCAAACTCATGATTTTAGGCATCCTGGATTGTGTGAAATTATGTGGAATTGTGTTTAAATTGTGTGGAACCATCCCTGATGGTCTGGAGCAGGGGTGTCAAACTTGTGGCCCACAGGCCATTTGAGCCATGCACTGGCCACCCCCACCCCCAGTTTAACAAAGGAGAAAAAAGTTGTGATACATCAAGTGATGACAATGTATTGTCACGAGTTTGACACCCATGGTCTGGAGCAACAGGTAACCTGCAGGGGAGTAACAAGACATTAGCAGAGAAGCTGAGTGGGACCTCCTGTTTTATGATGTTAGTTTTGGAAGTCAGTGCTTTTCTTTTTGTTTTTCCCTTTACCCTACACTTTTTCCTCTTTCCCCTTTCCCCCCATTATTTGCCATTATTTTCATTTTTCTTGGCATTTCTGTAGTTTATATTTTGAAAAACTAATAAAAATCTGAACTTGATAGTTTCAGGCTTCTATCATTTCTGAAATCTATTTTTTTTTTCATACTTGCATATGGTCAAAAAAATCTTCCAAAACATATGGCTATATGACATTAGCTTGTATTCGTTGTGCCAATTCTTTTAATGCTTGGGGGGTTTTTTTTTGTTTTTTTTTAAAGATTAATCGAATTTAAACTGTTTAATTTAATTTTAATATTTGTATTTGGTGTTTTTAATACGTTGTAAGCCGCCCTGAGTCCTGCGGGAGATGACCGGCATATAAATTTGATTAATAAATAAATAAATAAATAATCACTAATGAACAATGCTGTCTTTATGCCTTTCATTTTACCATCCAATAAGGCAATGAAACCTGATTTGTATATACAGATTGGCTTTCTTAAAGTAAGCTAAATTTTTATAAAGCAGCAAGTTGATTTGACATTTGATACAGTGCTCCACCTTTTCTTATTTATACTAAAAGGATTTAAAATATTTAAAGCATTTCCTTTTTTTTAAATAATTGAGGAAATAAAAGCAGAATCTACCTTGGATACAAACCATTTTGAAATGGACCTAATTAAAAGTTTTTGAAATGTTTTTAGTTACTGTAAATGCCTCTTGACCCTTAATTACAGTAAAGCATTACAAATGCAACATGAAAGTTATTACAGAAGTTAATGAGGCCTTAAATTGGGATATTTTATAAGATTCTGGTGTTCATTGGTACTGTACACAGCTGTTAAATGTATCATCTTTGTATCAATGACTGAATCCTTTAATTGGCCACTTAAAGCAAAAAGTCCAGCCACCCAAGAAGATTTCATTGTCTTAGAAAATCAACTTTTGTGCAATGTACTTGGATCCCAAGGAAAAGCACAGAGTTAGTAAGGATGAACTTAGCCTCTTCTTCTTTCCTCTAGACCCTAACAACTTCAAGCACTGGCACAAGATCTCAACAGGGTCACTTGGTCGAGATGTACAACTAATTTAATTCAACAACTGATCTGTAGAGTTTAAATAAGGACAACTAAGTTACCCAACAAACCAGGAAGTTTGGCTTAAACATTTCTCCCACCAGTCAACATCAACTAGAACCGTCCACAAAGAAAGGAGGAAGTTCTCTACAATACTCTGCCTCCTATTATAAATTCCCATAGTTGATCCATCCAGATTCATCACTGATGGCATTAAATGGCAGAGACCAAACTGTACTAGGGCAGTTTTACCACCTCCATCTGATCTTCACCAGAGGAAACCCAACTAGAACAGGTCCAAATTATCTGCTTCTTTCAGATCCCTTTGAACTTAAATGAAAAGGTTGGGGATTGGGTGAAATTTAATGAGAATGGTTGGCTCTAGTAATGGCCAGCCAGTAGATAGAAAGATCTGGGGGATCAGACAGATTTAACCATCAGATGCTCAACACAGTCCAGTTGCCCCAACTCCTCATTGCAGTGCCTCAAATGGTCTTTTTCTGCCTGAGATTGGCACATTCTGTATGCCATAAATCCTCTAAGCCCAATGCATCCCTCAAAATGGCAAATCTCCAGTTGAAATTCATTCTCAGAGCTGCCACTGTAAGCGCATCAATCCTGGACAGAGGTTCTACTTGAGGGTCCATCTCCTCCCTGCTGGAAACACATCACCTCATCCTAAAACATCTGCACAGTGTCTCATCCCATTGCTGCTCTGCACCAATCTGTCACAAGCAGAGCACATTCCAATTGCTGCTTAAATTAACAAATAAATACATTTAGGATAAATTAAACATAAGACTAATATTTCATTTGGTAGCCGTTCAAAGCAAATGAATCTATGAAATCTAACATATATAAGAAGATATAAGTGGGAATGTAAACAGTGGAACTCAACATCACTTAAGTACTCCTACAGTACATGATATGTGAACTGATTGTAGAAAAGCCAGAGCAGAACTTGGATGAAGACTCAGAGAAAGAAGAAAATGGTCACAAATGTGGTAATAATATTAACACTCCTTTTTGCCAATAAGAAAAAGAAGAGTTAGGCAAGTTGATGATCAGCAACAATTTGAAAAAAAAAATAGAATAAAAATGCTACAATTTACTTCATGTACAGTTATTAGGAAAGGCAGCAGCCAACTTTCCTTCCAAATTAACATAAGTTGAGAAAAGCAAAGGACTATTTACCACAACAATAAATACCTGGGGAACAAAATTTCCAGGTTTAGCCCCATCCTAATTCCAGGCACAAGGGTGTTTCCCTGTCCACAACAGATGCGGCAGTATAACTACTTGAAAACTTACTTAACTCTTTCAGTGGATAAAATAACTGCACCCAGACAAGCTAAAATTTCAGCAGAAGAGATATGTGCACTAGAGATCTCAGGGAAGGCTCTAGATCAGGCATTCCCAATCTTGGCAACTCTAAGGCACATGGACTTCAATTCCCAGAATTCCCCAGACAGCATGTCTGGCTGCAAAATTCTGGGAGTTGAAGTTCACATGTCTTAATGTTGCCAAGATTGGGAACCCTTGTTTTAGACTAGGGGTGTCAAACTCACATCGTCATGGCGTTATCATGTGATGTAGTGGGACTTTTTCCCTCTTTGTTAAACTGGATGTGGGCATGACCGGCATGTGATACATCTGGCCCGCAGGCCAGGAGTTTGACACCCCTGTTCTAGAGAATTGTTTCTCAGCAATTGGCCACTCTAAGTTGTCTGGACTTAAACTCCCTGAATTCTTCAGCGATCATCCAGAAATCTTAAAGTTGCCAAAGTTGGGAAACACTCTTCTAGATCATTGATATGGACACTAGCGATTCCACCTTACTTCCTCTCCTTCCCCTTCCTGAAGGTCCACTGTATTGCAAGATCACAGATCTAGCACCACATCCCCTTCCATTATTTAAAAACAATATTATTACGAGCTTCTACTAGTAGTTTTATAATTAAACGATTCCAGTGGAAACTGCTTGACCAAAATGACAAGCGGCCACCCTGCTCATTATTTTAAATGTCTTTTTGTCACCTCGCTTATACAAATCGCTGAAAACCAAACCATACTGTAGATTTGTTTGACAATGTGCACCAAGTTTTGTTTTAAAGCTTACTTTATATTTATTTTTATTGCTTCCACTCCTAAGTCATTTGCAATCATCCCATCCACTGATATCTTGCAGAGCAAAAGAAACAAATAAAAAAAAAACCCTTTGCCTTATTTTTCCCCCCTCTTCTTCTCAAAATGTGGATGTGCCTCCAATAATTTAAAAAATAGATGGTGATAAGTTGAAAATGTCAGGTAATTGGCAGACAGATAGAAAGTTAAACTGTGTCCTCACTGAAGCAAATTAACCAGCAGCTGCCAGTGGAGGCCCCAAGGTCATCTGAATGTCAGAATCAAGTAAAGGCCAATCATTCAGAAGAGGTTCTTTGCTGATATTTGCCCTCCCTGGTCATTTCCCGATCTCCCAGGAACTGCCCTGAACTACTGCCAACATATGTTCATTTCTAAAAATTACACAGATTGTGATTTATTACCCCTCAAGCTACAAAAATCCATTGTGAATTAAATCAGCCCTTTGTTTAAATTGCTACTCTGGAATACGTATCATATCATCATAAATGACATTGAAGTTATAATCTACAGTAGTCTGCCTCAGACACTGATAAGGCTTCGCCAAGGGACGATCAATACTTACTATTCATTTTTGAAATTATCTCCACATTGATCCCTGAACAAGCGCCAGCAACATTGAGGCACAGCGGCTGTAATACAATAATTATATAAAGGTTTACAGGCTCATCCTCCAGCCAATAAAAGCTGTCAGCTGGCAGGGACAGTTACAATCCCATAATCCATCAAAATGCTATTCTCTG
This sequence comes from Mimophis mahfalensis, assembly GCA_032468015.1. Classification (NCBI taxonomy): domain Eukaryota; kingdom Metazoa; phylum Chordata; class Lepidosauria; order Squamata; genus Mimophis; species Mimophis mahfalensis. The sequence continues at coordinate 189,495 of JANHFR010001319.1, read as the reverse complement.
ACCTATGGGCTTTGGTAGTCGTCAACTAGCGCACTTTATAGTGGAGAACAACAAACAGAGGCAAAGCACCAGTGTCTGTCTGTCTACCTATCTGGGTATATAGCACTCCTTTATTCAAATAAATTGGCAAATGTGAGATTTTTAGCTAAATGGTTAACTGCAATGGATATTTTAGCCTTTTAACCTACTTTGGGGTTTAGACATACTTTAAGGCTTTATTGAGGTTTCTTTGTTCTGCAACTTCTTTTTATCCATTACCTTTTGGACTGCAGTTAGTGTAAAGTGTGATTTTATTGTAATTCATCAATAGAGACCTTAATGGAGCAGGCTGTAAGGAATTAGCCTAACAGTCGGCTAGCCTCTAATTAAGGCATGTTTGAATCTCACCAGGCTCAGGGTTGATTCATCCTTCCATCCTTCCAAGGTAGGTAAATTGAGGACCCAGATTGTTGGGGGCAATAAGCTGACTTTGTAAAAAATGCCGCTAATAAGCAGACATATACAAGGAATGAAGGCTATTGCTAAGCACATTGATTTGTGCTTAAACATTCCTTGTAAGCCGCCCTGAGTCTCCGGAGAAGGGCAGCATATAAATGGGATTAAAAAAAAGAAATACAGAAGGATCCAAAGAAAGGTCACCCACATAATGATTTTGTGGCTTAACCATTCTTAGGGCTGATGAGACAAACCACTCTTGTGTTTTAACAGTGGCTTGTCTCTTCCAATGTACTAAAATCAAAATGGCCACTAAAGTTTTCACTGAACATATCATCCACTTTCCTGGGTTAACAACAGCAATAGCACTTAGACTTATATACCGCTTCATAGTGCTTTACAGCCATCTTTAAATGGTTTACAGAGTCAGCATATATTGCCCCCAACAATCTAGTTCCTCATTCTACTGACCTTGGAAGGATGGAAGAATGAATCAACCTTGAGCCGGTCAGGATCAACCTGCTGGCAGTCAGCAGAATTAGTCTGAAATGCTGCATTCTAACCACTGAGCCACCACGGCTCTTTTATAACATGAGAATCACACAAAGCAACAGTCATTTCAAGGTAAAAAGATACAAATAATTTATTTAGGAATTCTGTAATTCTTTCATAATTTATAACTAAAAATGTATAAAAATCTATTTCCAATATCCTTTTTGTTTTCAGAAAAGAGAAGAGGAACCGTATTCTTTGACTAGTGGGTGCTCACTAATGGAATAAACAGTCCTTTACTTTGATTCTCTTTGACTGCTCAGAAAATTCAACCACTCACTTCATCCAAGATGGGAAGGCTACAAAGCAAGGTGATAGAAAACTCACTCAAACAGGGCATAGATCCATTAAGCATCTTCTCCTTCCTCAACTGTTTGCTAAATTAAGACATTTCCAGGAGAGTGGCAGCATTGTTTTCTGTCAGGCAACCTAGGCCTAGATAGAATCATTGTCCCGACTGACTGAGGTATTGTGTTAGAAGGAATCATAGAACCACAACATTTCTGCAGTCTTAGTTTTCTCCTCTCATATGTAAAGGTACCTTTCTTCTCTTTTTTGTGTATTGCTACACAATGACACCAACAATCCCCTTTTATCCCTTCTAAGCCGCCCATTCCTTTTCTTTCCTTTCCAAAAGCAGAGGTAATAAGACTTGCCAATGTGTTTTTTAATCATTCTTTTAAAAAGTGAATTCTTTTAATTTTAGCATTCTGAGAAGCAGAGGTAGCAAGGATAGAGTGTTGTTCCACAGTAGGATACTCTTCTGAGAAAACTTTAAAAAGTTAGACTCGATTTTGCAGCAGTTACCCTCTTGGCAGGAGAAGGTGACTGAATTGTATGGTCTTGGACCTAAACACATCCTGGTTAGCCTTAGGTATAATACTGGGAATAGAACAACTGTCCTGATTTCTAATAAAAAATATTTTTTTTACTAAAATTAATATATATTACTGCACACTACTGACCTAGCATTCATGGAAGGGAGAGTCCAGGTATATTTTCAGATATCAGAATGCACTACCTTATTTTTGTTCCAGGAAATGAGAACAGTGACCAGGCTATTTTCCATGCAACAAGTATAATCCTTAATAAGAATGTATTTTGTTGTTTTATTATTTTTTGTTAATTACATCTAGAAGAAATTCCAATTTCATTTCAGATATTTCCTCTTAATATTATAGCAATGGTATTTGATTTATATACCGCTTATCAGGACTTTTAACCCTCCCTAAGCGGTTTACAGAGTCAGCATATTGCCCCCAACAATCTGGGTCCTCATTTTATCCACCTTGGAAGGATGGAAGGCTGAGTCAACCTGAGCCTGGTGAGATTTGAACTGCCTAATTGCAGGCAGCTGGCAGTTAAATACTACATTCAGCACTCTACTCGCTGTACCACCATGGCTCTCCCTATAAGTATAGTGAGAATGTCTTTTAATCTGCTTGGCTTAAAGTCTGATAGTCCAGCACTTTGAAATGTGCAGTTTAGTACTTCACCCACACAAATGAACAATTTTAGAGTTGCATGCATCTCTCTATCTGTATCTACAGTCTCTCCATTTCTCATTCTGTTTCTCTCTCTCTCTTCTTGAGTTTTTAAATTACTTCATGAAGTCCTGCTGTTATGCACAGTATAGCCAGAATTCGTCCACATTCCTTAAATAAAAAGCAGCCATTGGAAATTCCGAAAGACATTGTCAGGATTTGGGCTGAAGTATAAATATCTTCAATTTGCATATATAGATATATAAGTATATATGACTTATATAACTCAGGCATCAGATCAGGACTCCTCCAAGGCATAGCACAGCCACTGGAAAAGAGGCACAACCTTAGCATTTGAAAGCAAGTCAGCAGCAATTGGCATTAACCAGTCTCTAGAGAAACAAGTAGGATTTAGGATTGAGTGACAGTATGCTAGAAAGGGCTGGAGAATTCACATGAGTCAACTGTTAAACTTTTGGGAATTATCTGCACTCCTTAAAAGTACTAGTGTACCAGTTAAATTTTCCCACAATATGGCTTCCACTCCTTTGAGGTGACATGATACCGGTTGCTTTAATATACCCAACCAATCAGACTTGCCACCTGGATTCTATGAGAACCAGCATGGTGTCCACAGGAGTGCTCTTGGCCAATGATACTTACATTTCTAGGGCAACAACTGGGATGTCAGGCTGTAACTTTCCACTGCTGTTCTGCACTTAGTTGTCCTGGTTCTTGTTCCACAGCCCATGTTCACCAGGGCAATGTAAACTAGTCATGAATTTTAGTTCAGGCAGCCACAACACTACTGCCAACTTAATCAGTCCCTTCACTCTTACTCTCCAGTAGCAAGTGCCTTGATTGGGTAAAGGTAAAGGTTCCCCTTGCACATATGTGCTAGTCGTTCTCGACTCTATTCTCGCCTTGATTACCAACTGGCTAATACTGAGCTATCCGAAGAAGGGATGTCTCTCTTTTTCTGTGTCTTGACTACTCTGTCAAGCTATCTGGAGATTAGATTGGGGTAACAGAAAACTCTGTTTCAAGAGAGAACATGTTCAGAACACAATTTTAAGAAATGAGGGGTAGAGAAGATAAACATAAGAACCAGTCCCAAATACCTGGGAAAGAGCAGACTCGGAAATAGACAAGTTGACACCTTTCATGACTCAATGGCTTAACAGAACTTTAGCAAGAAGCTTCTCCTGATGTGTTGTTGATTTGTCCACCTTGCTGGCTTGGCATTGGTGGTCTTCTTTGCACACAATAGTTAACATGCAGGTTCAGATAGGCAAAGACTAAATGACAGATTTCATGTTTGTATTCAGAGTGAAGTCACCAAAGCAGGTGGCAGAAAATTGGCTTCCCATCTCTCACCTTTGTAGGGAATGTGCATTTATTGAGGGAAGCAGCATATTCCATAAGTGTATTGCAAAGCAGACGATTATTTTAAACCGCCAGGGGAACAAATTATCCTTTGTCTTCTTGTTGTTATCTTTTGGAACATTTGTGAATATTGGGGTGAGATTAAAAGGGAACCTGGGGAAAAAGAATAGTTAATGGCATCTCTCTACTTTCCAGTTTTCTTGTACCTGTGTTCTCCAAAATACCTTCATTTTTAACATGTACTATTTTTTTTTTAGTTTGAGGCACTTTTTTTCAAAGCTATTAGGAAAATAATGTAACTTCTGACAATCAGCTATTTTCACAATAAACAGTTTGACCCCAAATTGTTTCATGTTCAGATATATCCCATTGTAACAAAGCAAAAGAATAGTAGAAATTGGTTTCCAGCTCACAACAGATGCAGAAAATTAAGCTCAAGTAAATCTGAGAAAGAGGAGACAAGACGTGTGATGAGACAGAAAAATAGCCTCAGCTAAACACAATAGACATTAAAAACTGGGGGCAGGTGGGGGATGGAAGACTGGCAATGCCTAAACATTGGGAAGTACAAAAGGGAAGTACAAAAAATGGAAGACACCGGTTAAAAACTGGGGACAGACCACTAAATGGGAGATAGACAAACCTAATCCTTGACTCAAAATTACAGAATGTTGATAAATCTGAACCAATTAAAATTAGGGGACTGGAGCCTAAACAATATGAAGAACTGTTGCAGGAATTGGGTATGTCTCATTTAATGAAAAGGACTACAGGTGACCTGATAGCAGTGTTCCAGGATCTAAAAGGCTGCCACAAAGAAGCGGGGGTCAACCTATTCTGCAAAGCACCTGAAGGCAGGAAAAGACGCAATGGATGGAAACTAATCAAAGAGAGAAGGGTTCCTTGTCCAGTCATTTCTGACTCTAAGACACAGTGCTCATCTCCATTTCTTGGTGGAGGGAGCCTGTGTTGTCCAAAAATATTTTTCATAGTCATGTGGCCAGCATAGCTATATGCTCTTTTCTTCCCACCAAAGTGGTACCTATTAATCTACTCACACTTGCATGCTTTCAGACTGCTAGGTGGGCAAGAGTTGGGGCAAGAATGGGAGTTCATCCTATTGTGCAGTGCTCAGGTCTCGAAGCTCAGTATCTTTAACTGCTGAGCTATCACACCCCCAGTCAAGGAGAGAACCAACCTAGAAATAAGGAGAAATTTCCTGACAGAAAAATTAATCAGTGGAATGGCTTGCCTTTAGGAGTTGTGGGTGCTCCATCATAGAAGGTTTTTAAGAAGAGATTGGACAACTATTTGTCTGAAATGATATAGGGTCTCCTGCTTGTTCAGAGTGTTGGACTAGAAGACCTCCAAGGTCAGTTCCAACTCTATTATTCTGTTAAACATTGGTTGGCATTCCAAAATGTGCAATAACAGAAAGCATTACCCTTAGATGACAAAGTTGATATGGTATATTGCCTAATGACCTGGTTCCATAAAAGCTTCAAATTCACATGTTACTGATTTTACACATTACCTTTAACTTGGCTTCTGTCCATTACGGGGAACTCTCTTCAGATTGTGTCAAACATGGCTACCTTGTTCTTTTTAAAGATTATATGGGGAAACGTTTTGGGTGGGGGGAGAAGCTTTTTCTTTTTTCTCAAACTTTTCTCTAATGTGTTCCCTCTTGGGAACTGATATTCTGGACATTAGCAATAGCTGAATGCTATATGGAAGTCCAACTATTCCTCAATCTTGAAAGACTCAGTTCAGGAAAAAAGGTACAGTGTTACATATACATACAGAGAAAAGCCATTTATAAGGAACAGTTGAGAGAATGGATTGAAAGAAAGAAAATAATCAAACAAAAGGCTGCTTGGAAGGAAGAAATTCTTGTGTCCTGTACAATAGTGAACAAGAATTCAATCAGAGCTAGCAGTATTAAAACTTCAGAACATGACATGTATGTTCAAAACACCTGGTTTTATAATTCATGTCACTTCACAATGATCCATGACAGCTTCCTTGAAAGCTATTTTGTGCAACTTGGCCTCAGAAATGTTTCTGTGTTATACTTCTGTCTTTCACTCTGTGTTTTCTAACCTTATTCAGACAGGCATTACTAGGTTAGGAATACTCAATATGTGAACACTCCAGATAAACCCCACCTTACACTGGCATTGCTTAATTGACATTGCTCAGGATATCCAGGCGTTTTTCACTGCAGATGTGAACAGAGGCCTGATCTTTCCTTTAAAAAACATCATTTAAGCAATGTTGGCATGGAGTATTGTTGATCTGGAATGATCACATATGGGGCATTCAGATCTTAGTTAGCTTCCCTACCAGTTTAAAGATATTTTTATTTGGTAGTCTAGTGTAGCATCTACTAGGGTAAGCTAACATTGTTAATTTTCCATATGAAGATAAATACTAATGTAGAAACAATTTCAAAAAAATAAGTGTGAAGAATCAACATCTCCAGATCTTGCATTATCATCCTTCATGAATTATTTGGATGAAAGCGAGCAAAATGTTTTATGCATAATGAGACTTCCCTACCCTTTGCCTACCCGCTTCTGCTCATACCGTATCTATTAGAGCAGGGGTAAGGAACCTTGACTCTTTTATGACTTGTGGACTTCAACTCCTAGAACTCTTCTTCTTCCACGCTAGCTCAGGAATTCTGGGGATTGAAGTCCACAAGTCATAAAAGAGCCAAGGTTCCCTATCTCTGTATTAGAGCTTCTCTGCTCCTTAGGATAGAAAGGATACAGTAGATAGAAAATTACAAGCTTTCTTGAATTTTGTAAAATCCAGCAAAGGAAAGAATAAATGTAATTGTCTTCAAAGATTGAAGGTTGAATACAACCTTTAGGTGTTATGAAGTTGTCACAGTTGTCTGTGCATTATTATGAGTGGGGATATTGTGACTTTCCAATAAAGTAATCATTGCATGACTCAAGATATCCAGCAACCACCGTATCCTGGCTAACAAATCATGACTTGACATATGTGTGTAACCTTTATTTACTTAGAGTTACTATCTCAGGCACTCTAATAACATAGTCTGCAGGTCACTGTATATTGAGAAGTTTTAGGCTGGATAGTCCTCAGGATGTCTACTGAGACTCTCTGGAATATTTTTTCCACAACTAGTAAAAGCTTCACTTGTTATTTTTGACTTTTTAACAAACATCATGTTATTTGATATATTCAGCTACATCTCTGTCATATTTCTAATATTTCTAAATGATCTTATCCTCTGTTATCCAAATATCCACTTGAATGGTCATTTGCTGAGCATCAATTTCAGTTACATAACTTTCTGTGTGTATCTATTTGTAGCTATGGTTGAAACTTCAGAGACAACCTCATTTTGTGTGCTTATACTCATTACACAACAGTGTTTCTTTTGATGGAGTTGGAGTTTTATGCTCTGTTGTGGGACGGGGGGAGGGGGGTGCTTTCCATGTTCCCACATCTTTCTAGACTTTCTTCATTATAGAGGGTCTACTTCTGTGCAACCTGAGGACTGAGTGATTGGATTCATCCTCTACTCCAGGGGTGCCAAACTCATAGCCCATGGGCCAGACACATCACACACTGGTCACAACCATCCCTGGTTTAGCGAAGAGGGGGAAAAGTCATGATATATCACATGACAACAATAGGATATTGTGAGTTTGACACCCCTGCTCTAATTCATCTTACTGATTTCTGAACTCAATTCCCCTGTTCCAGATTTATCTCCTGCGGTGGGTTTCTTAATTCCCACCCCCCCAAAAAAGAAAAGATTTTCTTGTGCTAGGAAGATCAGACCTTTTGATCCTTCATTTCTGGTACAAAATTATCCCGGTTTTCTGCTAAATCTTCATCTAATAGAGTAGCAGGAGGATGACTCTACTCATGGTGAACCTCAGCAGGGTTTCAGATGAAAACAGACTTTACCAGGAACTGTGAACATCTTAGACCAAGCCAAATAAGAAATACTAGGGAATTCCTGGAAGCTTAGCATTCACATTTATCAGTCATCAATAGATACAAAGAGATAAACCATATTTACACACCATTCAAAAGAGACAATAAAAAGCTAAGAGGAGAACAAAAAGATCAGTATGCAACCTTTCCAGCAGCCAGAACCTAGATAAGCAGGGATTACCACCAGGCAAACTATCTAGAAGAAAGCAATACCCTAATAATGGAACCATCAAAAGGAAAATCACATCCCCACCAACACTGGCAGGGCAAGCTAGGGTATATACACAGGGAGCAAAGCCCAGACTCATTCATACTGATATTATCTAATTGGGTAATAAAATATCCGCAAGCAAACAACCAAGCTCAGATATCCCTGAGAACTCCACAGTTATGCTTAACATTGTAAATAAATAAATAAAAAAAACCCAACCTAACCAAAAACCCTAACTTTGCCTGTTAGGTCTTCCTATTTGCTGAATTCAGCAAATCATACCAGTTAGATTAATTTTTTTATTTCCCATCCCATTTCCTGGTGCTTGTGGGAATGTTCCTTAGAGTGTGTGTGTGTGTAGGCAATAGCATGTCTTTTAAAAAGGGGGACAAATTATTAAATCAGCCTTGGGATTTGTCATCTGGTTATGTGAAAAGACTGGAGCGATTTGCCAAACATAAGGCTGGGATTACAGAGTGCATAGTCGACAGCAAGTATTGTAATGATAATGAACCTTTCTCTACAGAACTGACACAGACACATAAATGGCTTTCTGAATCTGATGTTAACAACAGACACCCCAAACAAAATGGATACAGTCCACCTACGCAGTTGAGGAATTAATATTTGTGGGACTTGAAAGAGAGAATGCTTGAAGTTCAGGTGGTAGATATTACTGAGAAAAGTTTTTTCTAACAGACCTACAATTTATTTGACAAAGATATAGACAACAATAGAAATGGCAGCAGGGATTACTGCACAATATTGAGTGAATGGATGTAATTGGGTCCCCTTCCCACATCTTATTCGTATGTTGTATCCATTAAAAAAACTTTTAAAATGCCATTTTAACAAACCAAAAAATAAATAAATCCATAGTCTCTTTCCCCCCCTAGTTTTCTATTTTCTGGGAAGCAAAAACAAAAAAGTTTTGGTAGACAAAAAGAAGAAAAGTAATTCACTCCCCATTTTTTATCAGGCCTTCTTATCTCTATATAGTGCTTATCATTTGATTTCTCCTATTACAAGATGTAGCAAGCACTATTAAGATAGAATTTTTTTTACAAGCATCATAGCATTTAAAATTCATTATTGCATTGATTAAACAATCATTTGACTAAACTCATTAGATCATCCTTCGGAATAATTATAAATCATTGTAAAATCCTAAACCTTAATATATATTGTTATTGCCACTACTTATCACTATTTATATTTCATTGTCTGTGTGCACATGGTCATATATAGAAGAAAGAAAAGAAAATTAAAATTATGAAAATACTAAAAGCAATCCATGAAAACAATGTTAAATTCTAGATACCTGCCGCTGTAGCAGACTGCAGTTTGCTTCAAATTATTCCTAAACATTAAAATAGTTTGGGGTTATTATTTTTACCTCAAATATTTCCCTCTTAAAACCATACTCTAAATATCTCAATTTTCCATGTGGCAGGGCATATAATATGTAGGCAACCCAGTATTGTTTAAATTTAGAGAAAATTCTATTGTGGATGTATTCATTTTTTGTTGTTTTTTATTAACCTTAGTGAGTGCATATTGTAATCCCGTGGAGATTTAAAGAAGGAATGGTATCATGAAGAATATGAGGTGTTCCAGAAATGGAAATTTCTCTTCTTTCTCCTCCTTCTGTCCCACACATGGCTGTGATTGGGTAATAATTATCAGAATCTCCAGTTCTGTAATAGCCTTTGTAAAAATGGAATTTCACATCTTATTTCACATCTGTAAGGTATTTGAATGTTTTCGGCAGGAATTCCTAGTTTTCCCATTGGCTAGGGGGCGGAGCTTGACTATATATAAACCCCTGAGTTTTCCCCAACTGCTGCTGGTTTTCTTCCACCCTACATTAAAGAGCTGTTGTTCCGAACCACATTGGCTTCCTGAGTCCTCATTCCCTCATGCTGATCTTCGGATCTAGCACTGGCGATGAGGGTGGGATATGAGGCGTGAGCCAACTCGACCCAGAGAGAAATCGGAATGCACGAGCCGCCAAGCCTAGAGAGACCGGAGCGCGCAAGCCAAGTTAACTCAGAGAGACCACGCTATGGCTACCTATACCGCTCTGCCGCATTACCAGCCTAAAACAGAGAAGTGGGAAGACTATATGAACCGATTTGAGTTCTCCCTAGTCACCGCCGAGTTGGGCGGCATTTCCGACGAAAGGAAAAAAGCCTTTTTTTTAACGCACTGTGGCACGCCACTCTACGAGGTTGCCCAAGCGCTGGTGGCCCCCATGCCGATCATATCCGTCTCATGGCAGACTCTACAAACCACGCTGAAGAGGCACTACTCGCCCACCCCCTCGAAATATGTCCACCGCATCAACTTCCGAGACCGTTTCCAGAAGGAG